>OY757908.1:53568646-53751146 GCA_963585895.1 Sepioteuthis lessoniana
CAAGCTTTAGTAGGATGTATTCCAATTCCTGCTGTAGCTGTTCATTTGAACCTGGAACCATAAAAATTGGTCACTATCCTCATAAGATGTATAACAATAACTTAGTGAATTTTCAAGAGTCTATGATAATTTTAAATGCCCATACGAAAAAAGTCTGGAAACATCGTATGCACCTCCGATGTATCAAGGGTAAAGTGGAGGAATCCAGAGGAAGCAGTGCCCTCCCCTACACCTTGGTGTAGTAGCTATTGAAAAGGGAGCCTTCGGGTAGCCCCCGACTACGGTCGCCAACTTTTTTAGGTTTTTACACACACACACACACACACACACACACACACACACACACACACACACACACACACCATATAATGAGACTATTATAAAAATCTTATCTCTTTTTATAATAGTTTCATTACTTAAAGTTATTAGTTTGAAAATTATTTGTATTAGATAGGAATATTAGATATAATATAATCATGTGCAAAAATAATATAAACTACATAAAAAATGTTAATATAAACATACAATTGGAATGAAATAACTTTAAACAGGTTGACCTGCTGTTTAGCATGTGTAGTAAAACAGTGGTAAATTACGAATATAAAACATAGACCAAAACTTAGATACAAAATTTAACTTTTTTGTGCTGTGAGAGACTGACATCGATCATTGTTTATGTTTACTGATTATCTCCCTTGATCTTCGCTCTTTAGTTGACTTGAATTACAAAACAATGGCATAAAACTTTTGGGGCGATGATCATTTAATCACGATTTTTTTTTTTTTTATTGTAAAGTATTTGGTGATTTTACCTTCTCTCCCATGCTTATTTGATTTCAAGAAAACAGATAAAACGAAAAAAAGGTTCGTGTAACGTTCACTTTCTTTCCATCATTTTTATAGAACGATTTCAAGATTTATTAAACTATTTTTGCATTTGGTTTGGAAAATTTAAATCTTATTTGTTTATTTTTGGTCACGTCATTTTGGTAACTTGTTTATATACTGATCAATTTGAATCTGCCTTTTTCCCATTAAACAATTTAAATCTGAAAAAAAAATTATTTGATTTTTTTTAAATGATTACAATACAAATAAAAAATGGTCAAATTTACTCCCCTTACTCTCCGATTTGTTAAAAAGATATCCAATTCCTTCCGAATAATTTTCTCTCATTAGACCCACAGATCTTGTATTTACAAATCATTCAATTAAGCAATATCGGCAAATTGTCTGTTGTCTCTGCCACAACAGAAATTTGAAGGGATATTTTTAGCGGGGGGATATGTTGTTTAAAAAAAATGAAAGTATTCTCTATCTTGGTGGACAAAATCGTAAATGCAAAAGTTCCCAGCACTTTATTTGAAAAGTTTCGAAGAAAACTTGCAAAAAAATGCTTTTATGTTTTTTAAATTTATATCCATTCACAAAAAATGTAAACAATTTGAAATTTACTAAGCTTCTTGCTTACAATGTGGCACAAGGCTATATGAATTGGACAATCAATGAGATACGAACTCACTCGTGAAAGTTTGCTAGTCAAGCTTGCAAACCATTACACCACCCGAGGCGCTCAGAGTGTAAACAATTAGGGTACTCCAGTCGCGCTATTACGTTCACTTTCGGGTAAATACCCTTGGGAAAGGTATGAACCCCCTTATTCTCCCTCCAGCTATGGGTAAATAGTAGGACGGACTAGGTTCTTCAGTCTTGGTGAGGCAACTAGTCTAGGAGAAGGAAAACTCTGAATTCAAAACCTGTTAAACTCCGCTTAAAAATTGACCTTGTGTCATATCCTGCCCGAGCGGAGGGGTTGGTAAATAGTAACAATTAGGGTATTGAAACTTCTGTACACACTAATGTGTAATCAACTTAGTAGGAGTAACCGCCCCACTTTTTATCCACATGCTCCATAAAATCTCTAAATTTACTTATTCAAATAATGGATGAGGAATATTATCTTGAATTTTTAGAAGTATAATGAACTGTCGTAATTTTACATTTACCTGGATAGATGCTCGATGTCGGGGTGGGGAATCGAATCGTTGTAGATCACATTTCATTGGATGAGACAACTTTTACATGTGATTGTGTGAAAAGGAATAAAAGGAGAGCCTTAAGGCAGGAGGTGAGCATGTGGTTTCTTCGCAAACTGTTACCTGGTCGGTTACTCAAGTTGAACTGTTAATTTTACAAGAACTGATGTACGCTGCTTGTAAGCAACAACAGACATTTTGTTGCAACCTACTACTTTGTTATCCAGAACTCAGAACCAAGGGAGAGATTAACCAACAATTCTTTTCTCCACATATCTAGTCTCTAGTTCCAACATTACTGCGTTGTTAATAGTCTGAACATTGCCCTCCCTTAACCAGTCGGTAGAAAAAATCCGTCAGAACCTTATAATGATTTTACAAATGTTTCTTTCATTGCAACTACTCATTCAATAGACATTAGTGCTGATCGGATCATACAACTGCATCTCTGCAGAGGAGTAAGAAATCTTAATCCCACTCCAACAAGTGTCCTGGACATGACACTAAAGCATAGTGAGACCCAAATCCAGTAGCTTTTGGGAATGTGTAGTACAATGGGGTTTCGAAGGTAATTTATGATATTGTATGCTATTTGACTCCATTCTGGGTTATTCTATTCTTACTCCAAGTTATCTTGCTGGTTTAACTTCTTAGATATGAAAGCTACAAAGGAATTATATGAAAGAAGACAGGAAAAAAAAAAGATATGAGGCCAAGATATCATTTATATTTTGTCTTTATTCCTGGGTTCAACAACTATTTAGTGGGTTAGGAAATTCTTCTTGAATACAAATAAAATGGTTGCATCTCCCAGTCAAGATGTTAAAATGTGTCAGTTGTTCTTATATGTCCAAATTTGTCAGTTGTTCTTATATGTCCAAATGTATCAGTTGTTCATATATGTCCAAATTTGGTGTTCAATGCATTAACAATGTTTTAGATGTCTTTGGGAGTTTCTAAATCTGGTGTTTTCAGTTGTAATTGTTTAGTCCGTTATATGTTGTCTTAATTATGATTCCGATGAGTCTATTATTTGGTGTTTTTAGTTGTGGGTTGTTGGTAAAAGAGACAGCTGCTACTAGTGGAAAGGTTTGCCAATGCATCATCTAAAGACAGATGCATGGTGCCTTCCACCAGTACCAAGAAAGATTTAGGTGTTGGCACTCCGCTGGGTACTGCTGAAAGAGAACAAGATTCTTTCTTTTGTTAGGATGGTTCCTTTTCTTTGCGGATGCATTGCCCCTCTTCCCGTCAGGTGCTTTTGGGAGTTTCTGCATATTTTAATAATTATTTTTAATTTAATTCAATTTAATTCTAAAAATTTTTTCTATTCCCTACAGTACCTCTTCATTGCCTTTACACCTAATTCCACTCTGACGTGGTGTAGAAGTACCTGACAGGGTCTCAAATAGAACTGTTTGACCATTTAACTGTGTGCAAATGAATGAGTAGTGTTGAATAGTAATATTTGAAATCCTTTAACTATGCAAAAATTGAATTATTTGTATTACATAGCAATATTTGAAACCATTTAACCAAGTCTAACTTTTAGCCCTGAATTTTTGTTGTTATTGTTAGCGAGAGAAGGAAAGTGTTGTGTTTTAGTAATGGTTTTAGTTACATGTTTTTGGTGAGGAGAAGTCGTAACGTGCGTGTGTTTATGTTGTTGTTAGCGAGGAAGAGTGTTAACGTGTTTGTGTGTTTACGTTGAGTTGTTTCCTCGCCAAGAGTTTAATTGTTAATAAACGAAGGATGAAGAAGTAAGATGCCGATAGTCAAAATGTTTTTGGGGAATAGTTTTTAATTGCATCATGGAATGTTGAGTTTGGGTTTGTGCTGCAAGACTCGTGGAAAGGTTGAGTAAAGAGACGGTAAGGAGACGAAATGGAGTTATGAGAAAGTCAAGAAAGGCAGCGCGTGTCATCGGACATGCGAGGGATAGTGTTCTCCGTAGTTTAGCGAAGGCCATGTTGTTGTTGGAGGAAATGAACTTTGGAGTCATCATGAGTTTTGTGTGTCTGGTATTTGGGGAGAGTGTGCGTTGTCTCGATTAAAGTGGCCTAGAGGTGAATTGAGAGCTAGGTGTCGAGAGCTTAATTGTGCATCGCATCGACATAGCCAATTTTGGGGGTGACATAAAGTTGTGCCTGTGTGTGGCATGTTGAATGTATCTAATTTATATTCAACTGGGATTCCTTGCAAGGAATCCATAAATTAGATAGGTTCCCTCATGTGTCCATGCTGTTGCTGCTATTGAAGACCCGCTGGTGAGACGTCTGCACAGGGCGGCGTTGTCCAGCTAAAAAATGGGTTTGGCAGCTTACCCAATTTGTGCTGCCCGGGAAAGGAGATCTGGGTGAATAGGATAGGTCATCCTGATTGGGTGAAATTATGTGTCGAATTAAATTGCGCGCCAAACCAGAATACCTTCTGCTACAAACTAAAACAATTAGTGTAGAATACTTAAAACCACTTCACTGTATTGAGTCATTGGTATTACATAGAAATAGTTGAAACCATTTAACTGTGTGCAAACAAATTTGGAGGTAATTTCATTTTTAAATGAATTAGAACTAATTTGTTTGCACTCTGGTATTGCTATTGTTTCTACTCAGTTAAATGATTTCAATTATTGCTATCTAATACTTATAATTATATTCAATATTAATCATGCAGTGAAGTGGTTAAAAATATTGCTATTTAACACTAATTATTCTATTCAAAATTATTCCTTTATTTGCTCTAAGTTAAATGGTTCCAAGTATTGCTATGTATCACTAACAATTCAATTAAACATCAGTCATTTGTTTATGCACCTTTAAATGAACAAATAGTTCCATTTCAAACAATTCGATTTAGTATAAGTCATTTTAAATGTCAAAGAATTCTATTTGGCCCATAGATAGGATCCTGTCTGGTGCCTCAGCTCCAGGCCAGAGTGGACCTGGGAGCAATGGCAATGAAAGGGTACTCCACATTTTCCAAAGCTCCAGCATTACTAGAGCCTCACTATCAGATTGTTTGGTGTCATATCCAGAATACTTGTTGGGGGAGTCTTACTCCTCTGCTGCAATGCAGACTGTATATTCTACAGCCCCAGCCAACGAGGCAAGATAACTTATATATATGTACGTTGGAAAGTATGTATTTACCTAATCCTTCCGCATGGGCAGGACGTGACTCAAGGTGAATTTTTAAGTGGAGTTTAACAGGTTTGAATTCAGAGTTTTCTTTCTTCTAGACTGGTTGCTATAGCAAGGTTAAAGAGCCCAGTTTGCCCTACTATTTACACATAGCTGAAGGGTAGTTGAATGCATACCTTTCCTCAGTGTATTAGCTCAATATGAAATACAAACAGCTTTGTCTAGGATTAGAACTCAGGTCACACAATGATAACTGTTACATCATAAGCACCTCTTGTATGATGAAAAGTATGAGATCATTTCAATTTTGAAGGTTCCTCTGTTTAAAATCCTGGAAAATCAATATTTTTAAAGCTGACAAATTACCTGAGTAGATGAAAGTCTCTTGTTTAAATATGCCGGTCCTTTAAAACCAAAACAAGTGTCTTGTATAACCCTGCACAAAAAGCAAAAATGAAATGAAAAATTACCAAAGTAGATACTCTTTTTGCTGTCATACAAGATGTACTATCAAATACAAATATTTGGTTCAGAATATAATGCCTGATTTTAGAAGAAACTTATTTCTGAATTAATAATTTTAACATAATTTTAATCACTCAAAATATGATCCCTGAACACCTGTGTATTTCTGCCATCAATTAACAAGGTTATTTATGCCTGTATGATAAAACTCTAAAAGTTTTGATGCAAAGAAATCTTTAAATGCAGATTCTCCTACTTAGGAATGGAATATTTTTTCGTGTAAAAAAAAGTGTCCTGATGCTTGAAAAAATGGTAGTTGGTGGGTGAGAGATCAAGAGAATATGGTAGATGTGGCAAAGTCTTATATCTCAAGTCAGTGAGATTCTGCAGTGTCATTCTGGCAACATGTAGCTGAGTATTGTCATGTAACAAAATTATAATCAAGCTTGAAATCATGCCAAAAAAGTAAACACATTACTTCTTTTTTCATATTCATGATTAGGGGTATATAACTTTCAAAATCAAATTCTGAAAGAAGTGATGAAAAAATTAATAAAGTGGACACTTTGATTATTAGGAGTGTGAATTTTTTATACAACTACTATTAAAATGATATGTTAGAATAGAATTTGAACAGTTTTTACTAAAATTAGACAGTATTTTTTGGACAACCTAATATTATATTTCCAAAGTTCCACTGCAATTATTTTTTAATTGCTCTTTTTATTCAACTAAAAAGAATACCAGATCGCTAATTATTATTATTAACTTATTATTTTTTGTTATTACAGTTACCCAAATGCTTATTAGTAAAAAATATGTTAGAGCAGAACTTAAAGAGTTTATACTAAAATCGGACATTATCTGCTAAACAACCTAATACTATGCAGATTCTTACATCGCATCCAGTGCTTTGGCATATGGTGTGGGGACTGTTTATTGAAGGTCATAGTAGATGTTTATGGGTTTTGAACAAGCCAAAGTGAGCAGTAATCACCTAACTACCCTTGTAAAACATGTTCCTATAGAACTGTTAAACATTACAAAATATGTGCCTTGTTTTGTTGATTGAAATAAAAAGATTTTCTTCTTTCATAATGTTCCTGTTTCTAAATCTAAAAACCAAGTGATTAGATGTAAATTGTCGGCTCAAATATTTATAAGCAGTATCTATCTATCTATCTATCTATCTGTGGATGCACATAGCATTTTATATATATGTAGATTTAGTGCATTAACATGATTTTTCTTTCATGATATCTTATTCATTTTCACAGATTGATCTCTATAATGGATCAGAAAGCAATTGATCCTGAAGTTGATCCTAAAACAAGCATGAAATGGATCTCCATTTAACTACACACCAGATTTCCAATGTCAAACTGTGATATTCCAGAAAAGAAATACTCAAGTAAAGTCCATGGATCAGAATCTCCAATGACTCCTGATTTAAAAAGCAACATGCAACCCTTCTCGGCAGAGAAACTTTACTCTTGTGGGGTGTGTGGTTCTGCATTTTCACACATTTCAAATTTGAAAAGACACATGCGAATACACACTGGAGAGAAACCATATTCTTGTGAAGAGTGTGGATCTGCATTTCTACAGAGTACACATTTGAAAATGCACCTGAGAATGCACACTGGAGAGAAACCTTATTCATGTGGCATTTGTGGGTCTGCATTTTCACGTAATTCTGATCTAAAAAGACATGTACAAATACACAGTGATGAGAAACCGTATTCTTGTGAAATATGTGGCTCTGCATTTTTGAGGAATTCACATTTAAATGAACATATGCGGATACATTCTGGGGAGAAACCATATTCCTGTACTGTTTGTGGTTCAAGATTTGTACAAAACATACATTTAAAAAGACACTTGAGTACTCACACTGGAGATAAACCATATTCTTGTGAACTCTGTGAATCTGCATTTTCAAATACTTATGCTTTAAAACGGCACATGCGAACACATACTGGAGAGAAACCTTATTCTTGTGAAGTGTGTGGATCTGCATTTTCGCAAAGTACACATTTGAAAATACACATGCGAACACATACTGGAGAAAAACCATTTTCTTGTGATATATGTGGTTCAGCATTTTTACAAAAGTCACATTTAAAAAAACATATAAAAACTCACACGTGAGAAAAAGTTTATTTTCCTGAGACAGCATTTTTATAAAAATCATACTTAGAAAGACATATAAAAACACACATAACTGAAAGCATATTTTCTTAAAACCTTGATTGGGATTTTTTTTCAATTTACATTTGAAACCTTATAAGAATATTTATTTAGTTTAATTCTTGTTAGATGTTCAAATTTTCATTTTCACACATTTTTATGGCATCTCTCAGTCTTTTAAGACCATGGATCTGTGCTGGGATCTTAGTACAAGTCTGAACGAGGTTGTATGCAAGACTGGCAGTTACCCATAGAGCAGGTCTCCCCTCTTCACGATACCAGTGTTTTTTAAGGAAATCAACTCCACATTAGGGTTGTCTCAGGAGTTGCCAGCACAGGGCTGATCTTAATGGCTGACTGCCCTAAAAACTCCAGCTCCTGTTTTTGCCACTCCAGCTATGAAAAGTTATCCTGCTATGCTGGAAGGAGGTTTGAAGTCAGAGTTTTTCTTCTCCTAGATTTTATTGCCTTTACCTAGAGAGACCTATATTTTCTACTATTTGTTCAAAGGTGGTGGAAGAAAGGATAGTTTCATACCTACCTCAAAGGCACCATGAAATGTAAACTGCCTTATCCAGAACTTGAACTTGGTTCACCAAATCTATCTGTCATGATGAAAACCATTATGCTGCCCACTGCAAAAACAAAATACAAGTAAACACTTTTTAAAAACGTTCACTTATCTAAAAAGTTTAAAAAGGGCTGTTTTCTGAAACTTCTAAATACAACATTCAGGAAAACATAATACCAATGTTTTAGTCAGAGGAAAATCTTTAGTCTACCTTTTTTGATAAGTGTCATTCAAAATGTACAAAAATATCTTCATTCTGGAGTAAAAAAGGTTCAAGAAATATACAAACTTTTTCTCTGTTGTCAAACTGGCAATTCTTTGTTAATATATTTATTTCAGTTTTAAGTCAGTCATTATATGTGATGGTTGTAAAGATTTTCTGTGAACATTTGCTAATGTGATTCATTCATTGTTGTTTTTTTTTAAATACTTGAGATTTATAATTTTTTTTGTCACCATATTTCCTAGAATCAGAATTTCAATTAAAATATGAACTCAGCTCCATCATACTGATTCTTGAAATAACAACTGTTTTAAAACATTTATACATATAGTGAGAATATACAAATTGCTTAAAAATGTTTGGTAAATAAAAAAGTGCTCAAATGCTGGCCAGCAGAGTAGATAAAACCTAAAAGAAATAATTCTCACCTCTTTTGATAATGTTTTCATTACTTAGAGGTTTACATTTTCAGTCTTATCAGATCATTGTATCCTAACTTTAAGTAGTGAAATTAGATAAAAAGAGGTGAGATTTTTATAATTGTTTCATTATATGGTTGTGTGTCTATGTATATATATATGTATATACACACAACCTAAAATAAATTAAAATCTCACGTCTTTTTATGATAGTTTCACGACATGTTATAAAACGATATGAGATTTTATTTTAGGTTGTGTGTGTGTGTGTATATATATATATATTTTCAGTGAACATTTGCTGATATATAAATATATATACAACCTAAAATAAATTAAAATCTCACATCTTTTTATAATAGCTTCATTATGTATTATAAAAAGAAGTGGGTAGAGAGTTTGCCAATCGTCAAAGAGACCAGGGCTCGATCCCAGGTCGAGTTATACCAAATACTCAAAAAATGATACTTGATGCCACCTTGTTTAACACTCAGCATTATGAGGTATGGATCAAGGGTAAAGTGGAGCAATCCAGGGAAAAGAGTAGTGTTCTCTCCAACACCTTGGTGAAAAGGAAGCCTTCAGGTTGCCCTCAACTATGGTCACCAACTTTACTTACTTCCTTATATATATATATATATATCCACAACCTAAAATAAATTAAAATCTATACCATATATATATATATATATATATATACACACACACACAATATAGATTTGAATTTATTTTAGACTGTGTGTGTATATATATATATATATACAACCTAAAATAAATCAAGATCTCACCTCTTTTTATAATAGTTTCATTACTTAAAGTTAGGCTACATTGATCAGAAAAACTTATATATATATTGATAAAAAAATTTTCGTTGTACCACCCTAAAGAACAAATCTGGGCAAAGTAGGTTGTAGATATTTTGGTAAACATTTTAAAAGTTTTTGATGTAGGATAATCCCTTGCAGAATGTTAATTAGGTGAATAAAGAAATGACTTTAAAAATGTTTTTTCTTAAATCAAGAAAATGCTCAAATACTGGCCAATAGAGCAGGAGAAATCCTTAAAGTTAGAACTGTTATCTGTCCTCCTTATGTTGATTTCATTACATAAAGTTTTGTATACTGAAAAAAAATACACTTCTCAGATGAAACATGAGTAAAATGGATGAAGAAAATACCGCCAGTCTTCTTTCTTTGTTCAGCAATTGATTTAATGGATTTAGTTGGTCCTACTCCATATCTTGGAACCAACTTATTACAATTTTTGATATCACATGTTTTATCAATGCCCAAGCACGATATACAGTTGTAGAATTACAGTAACACTTTCCAACCCAGGTGTCCCAACTAGTGTCCAGTTGGGAGACAATAATCAGGCTGTAACCAAACACAAACCCCATGCTATTATTAAGCAATGGGAGCTGGATATCTATACATTAATATACCCACATGGAGACAAGCAGCCAATCAGAACCCTGAGAATGGACTGGCCTATATATGAACTGATTTGCCAAACTTCATAACAGTGTATTGATATATGGTCTGAGTGGTGACATGTGATCCTAAGAAATAAAGTACACATTGCTTACTCAATAAAACTTATTCCTTATAAAATTTAAAATATCCTTACTTAAGTTTAATAATATTTATTTCAGTTGTATCCTAAAGTTCTTTAGGAAGACATTGTGAATTAATATCTACTGTAATGAACACTTGAAATTGGTAAGCAGACAATTGCCTTTGAAAATATGTACCTCTGATATGATAAAATGATATACTACTTCCCAAAGAAATATGAAGTGAATTTGGCTACTAACTTTAGTAAGCAAGTATGCAGAGCAGTATGCTTCTGCTGATTTGGTGAAAAAGAAAAAAGGCCAATATACTTGGCAATTTTTCAATATTTTTTGCCTGCAGTAATTATTTAATATTCTGTTTCCTATCAATTCATTATATATCACAATTCTTGAAAGATACATCAATATAAAAGATTTAATGAGAGAAATGGAAGTTATTATAATTCAATGGTATAATAATTTTTGAAATTTTGTTTTGGAAATTACATTTAAAGGTTTATAATTGTAAACAGCTGAAAAAAATTAAGTTAACATTTCAGAGGTCATGTGATGCATTTAATTTAATCTTTAATTATTATCAATTAACTTTAACTCCACCCACAAGATTATAACAGTGTTTACTATATTTGATGGCATATGAGATGCATGGTTGTATAAGATGCACCCTAATTCCAACAGGGCAAATCAAGAAAAAATATTAGTACTAATGTTAAATGTGATAAAATTAATATAATGAATATTATCAATAACATTTTTCAACTGCATCGTGGCCTTTTAAATTATGACAATAGGTATATGAAAGTTACTCTAAAGTCTAAACTAATAAGAGTTGGCAGGTAGCTAATTTCGGCTAACTATCTCGAATTTTAAACCTATATATGGCATAAAAGATGCAGAGGAATTTTGAAAGATATTTTTAGTGAAAAAAAGTGCACCTTATATGCCATCAAATACAGAAAATACTTAATCCGGCAAATTTTTCAGGACGTAAAACTGGGTCAGAATTGTTGATTGAATAAGCAATGAAAAAAAAAACAATAATGAAAAAATAAAGATAAAATTAATACAAAATAAATACTAAAATAACAATCTGCTTGGTGGCCTCTAACAGGAAGCACAATTCACATATGCCTGAAAAATGGGCTTCCTGGCACCAAAAATAAAAAAACTCCACCTCAGAATCTTTTACCACCTTGACTAAGATAGATGGCTCCTTTTTCTCTTGACAGCTAGTTGAAGCACATGTGGCTGAGCAGTGTGTGATGTTTCCTGCTTATCGCAGCATCAGCTGAGCTCACTAACTAACCACAGATACACATGACAGACCCTAAAACCCTTGTATTCAATACAAATAATTCACAATTTTCCAAGATGATTCCTGAGATTCTTCTAATGCATCTTGCCAACTGATAATGTCCTTCTTCTGCAAGACAATACTCGACCACACTCAAGCATTAGCAAAAGGAGACAATCACCTCATTTGGGTGGACAACTTGACCTCATCCTCTATACTCACCAAATTTAGCGCCTTCAGACTATCATGTCTTTGGCTTCATGAAAGAGAGTTTAAAAGGCATATAATCGGCCTCTTTGCTACATATGGAGACAAAAACAGACGGACAGTTTTCCTCAGGGAAAGTGACCATACACTGCCACACCCCATGTTGTGACTCCTTTTTAAGTAGCAAAGGCAGTGAAGATTCACGTCTGAAAAGAAGAGGGTTGCTGGTAGCCAACGACTGGAAACCGGAGGGGTATATTGAAGAAAAAAAAATAACACACTACTTTTTGTAAATATAACAAAAAGTTTTATAAATTCTCGAGTTCTACAGATGATAATAATTCTGCGGGTGTGACTTCAAGAATGGTCTAAGGACATCACATTGGCAAGGGTTGAGTTCTTCTTAGCAGCAACTTCTTCGGTGCGTCCTGGCGGCAAGCTGCAATGAGCTAAAAAATCAGCTCATTTATATAATATTTGCCAAGATTCTGGGGTAGGTTCTGACTGTGGCAGGGGTGATCTCCATAACATCATTTTCAACTCATCAGACATCCGTTATATCTTTGTTTCAATTTTCGTCATCACAAAGGGTCCAACACTTTTTACTCTACTTTCACAAAGTCCTTCCTAACGCAACCACTCGTGATGAGGACAACGGGAGGATAGCTTTCCTCCTACCAGCACAGTCTTTCTCATATTCCCACTTATGACGTCAGACTGGAGACTCCTCCCCTTATGCCCAAATATGCTGGACTGTCAATTTGATAGGGCCGATTCCAAAACCCCGTGGGTGGAAGGCGGCCCTTCGTCCCAGACTAATTATCAATTATTAATCAGCCTGACAGTCATTTCCAGACAATTTCTTCACACTTATTAGCTAAGGCATGTTTGCAATCAGATACCAGATAGCCTTTTCACCGTCAACAAAGGCCCCTTTGTTTTTTGTTTCCTAAATGGGCGCCAATGCAACCAATATCCGTACCAAACAACTCCTCTTATTATCTCATTGTCTGTTTTCTTATTTTCACTTTTCCCAGGTTTGGGAAAATCATTTTAACAATATTACTCATTTTCAAGTAATATCTTTTCTTCCTTAAATTTCTGTCTGTACTAGTCAACAACTTAATCTTCTTAAACTTTCAACTTCGTCCATTTCCCATTTCAGATTTTTCAATTTTGCACTTCTTGGCAAATATCTTTAGCCGCTCAACTTTTTGCTTTTAACCCTTCATGTACTAATGCCATTTTTTCGCTTTTAACCCTTCATATACCAACGCCATAGACCAATATTGTCACAGGTAGACATTATGCCAGGGACGAGGAAGTGGTTCAAAGAATAGTCAAAAGAATTTTATGAGGAAAGGATATATACTTTCATTTGAAGGTGGAAAATTGCTATTGAGAGAAACAGTGACTATGTTAAGAAGTAGATTACATTTTTTCTATTCAACATTATTCATTCGTTAGCATACCGGTAAATAGTCAAAGAGTTCTATTTCTAGCAATTTGATTTAACATATAAATCATCTGTTTGCACACAGTTTAAATGTCAAATGATTCTATTTGACCTATACATAGGACCCTATCATAGTTTGGTTTGGTATATTAACCATTGCAGGTTATTAATGCCAAATCCATTTTTATACATATAAACAGTTCTATTTCAAACAATACATTAGCATAAATACACAGTTTCAATGTCAAAAAACAGTTGCATTTCAAACAATTCAGTGGAGCATAAGTACACTGTTTAGTTCTATTTGACCTATAGATTGGACTCTGTCAGGTGCTACCACTCTGGGTCAGAGTGGACCTGGGGAGAGATGGCAATGAAGGCATACTCTGCATTCCCCAAAGCTCCAGCATCACTGGAACCTCAGCATTAGATTGTTTAGTGTCATATCCAGGACACTTGTTGAAGGGGTGTCTTACCCCTGAGCAGAGAAGCAGTTGGTGTATTCTACCGCCGCAGCCAACTGGGTAGGACCTTATCTGGTTCTACCACTCTGAGTCAGAGTGGACCTGGGAACAATGGTACTGAAAGGGTACTCTACATTCCCCAGAGCTCCAGGGCTGAAGTCTCATCATCAGATGGTTTACTGTCATATCCAGGACTCTCATTGAGAGGGGGTCTTACCCCTCTGCAGAGATGTAGTTGGTGTGTTCTACAACCACAGCTAACTGGGCTGTAAGAGTAATTTTTAGTCATTTCCTACATGTTTTTTACTGAACATTTACTTTTAAAAACTGTCTTCAACTCACTATAATTTGCCCACCCACTATATTTCTTTAGTCTTTCCCTTCCTCAACCACTGAGAAGATTCTGACTTATTATTATTATTTAACTTTTGGATCTCAAATATAACTGTTCAGTAAAATTCTTCCAGAAATGACAGAAAGTTATTCTCATCTGGATTGGGAATTTTAGAGATGAATTGCGAATCTGCATTGCCGAAAGCAATGATGTTGGAACTTTTGTCTGGTTTTATGCCGACGAAATGTATAAAAATGACTGCCTGGTGAAAACAAAAAATATCAACCGAGTCATTTATGATTGTTGAATCATGGAATAGACTTGTAGTCAATAGCTTGGCTAAGACTAAGAAGACTCCCCCTCCATGAAAGAGGAGAACTATTTATGGCACATTGGGAGATTCCATTGTGCACACATGGGCCAGTCCATTCCTTGGATTGTGATTGGCTGGATCATCTCATTGGATATGCTTGTACATAAATACCAGCCCTCAGTCTAGCTCAAGCTATGAGTCTTGTGAATAAGCTGGACCTCTGGTAAGTGTTGCTGCTATTATTATCATTATTATTGCTGTTGTGTGTTGTTGCCTTCTACAGTTCTTTTGTTAATTCTACAATGATATGAAATTGTATATCAAAGAACCAAAAGAGATGGCAACATTACCTCAACAGTCAATGCAGAAGTATACATTCAAACTTATTTTCTATTTTTTAATTCCATCAATAGAAAATCTGATTGATAATAAAGAAGTCATTTTCAGAAGGACAATGCATCTTCTCACTGAGCAAAGAGGGTCAAAGTTTATCTTCAAGAAAGGCATATCAATGAAATGGCCAGCAAACAGTCTGGATCTTCATCTGATCAAAAATTTATAGTGAAAATTTTTTAAAATTCATTTGTGACAAGGATGATTTGTCAAGTGCTATTCAAGAAAACTGGAAGCAGCTTGATCAAAAACATTATTTTTTGTTGGTCAAGTCGAAGAATTGAGGCTGTCCTAAAATCTAAGGGACAGGTAACAAAATACTGATGATGGTTTTGTAGATAATTCCATAACTTTTTCTTCAAAATTAATGATTACATAATTTGTTTCTCTACCTAATGTTTATAAAAAAAAGTTTTGATTATTAATTAAACTGAATTATCTTAATCAATTTGAGGTATGCTCCATGAATCTAGAAAGGTTGGCTATCAAATAAAATAAGTTTTGTATCAGATTTGTGGTTAGTTTTCTTTCTGGATTCAAAATAATAGAAGAAACATTTTCTAAAAGTGGTGAGTCCATATTTTTAGCCAGCAGTAGAATTACCTCAGATATTTCTTCTGTGGTATATTCTGTACAAGTACCCAAATATGGTGCTGAGAGAGATAAGAAAGGAGACATATGTAGTGTTATAGAGAAGAGATGATACCTCTCTGTTTCGAATGATCTATTATTTTTTAATAAGAACATTGACAGTGTTGGTCAGGCTGGTATTCTTAACAAGACTAGCTAACAATATACCTCTGTTAACACATCCTTGTCCTTCTTTTAAAATAAAACCTTTTCATTGTAAATTATGGTTTGAGTAATTATTTCAATAACCTACTTCAGTAACATTACAATATATAGGTTTAAAAGGTTAGATTTTGTTTATTTGCTACCTGTAGAATTCTCGTATCTTGGTTGGTAAGAGCAGTTGGTACAGATAACTAGGTTTTCTTGTAGCAGTAGAGAAGGTTCATTCTAGTCTGACAAAGAATCTATTTGTTATTATTTCTAATCTGTGTTATTTACTTGGTGCTATATACGAATGGCCCAAGTAAGTTGTTGGAAAATACGACTAAAATTCACAGTAAAATGAAAGAAAATAGTTGTTGAAAAAACCCTTTTCTCCTCATCCTCTGTCTCCTTATACTATTTTATTCCTTCTTCCATGGTTGAGTCACAATAGCATAGGGGCTGTAGAAATCAAATGACTCACCTTCTAACATGGCTGCCTTCTTGAATCTTCATGGTAAAAGCAAGCCAGCTAAGCTTATCTCATTTTATAGGAGAGCACCTAATGCAGCAGGTGGGTTGTATCTGAGGTGCCAGGATGACATGCCCAAAACATTTGCATGAGTGATGTCTATTCACCCATATATTCATCCAGTAAATGGCAATGGGAATCTTTTTCCTACTTGTGTGTCAGAGCACTCTCAAGTCAACCAATATTCTTCATGGCGCTGCAAACAGGATCCGATGATTGGCAAGAGCTACTTAGCAAAATTGGTATTCCAGCTGACTCTGCCAGGACTTATGCTAAAACTTTTATGGAGGAAAGCATTACCAAGGATAGTCTCACCATGATAGACCGGGAAGTCTTCAAAGAACTAGGTGTCACAACCATGGGACATGCCCGAGCCATCCTTAAGCTAGCAAAGGAGCAACCTTTAACATCAGATAGCTACACAAAGGCCCCAGCAGTTAAACTCCCCCAGCTCCATTCAGGGATGACATCACAACAATTCCGAAAGTTTAGAATCGACTGGGAGATGTTTGTACGAATGACAAACATGTCCCCCTGCACAGATCAACAACCAGTTATACAACTGCGCCGATGAGACTGTGACATTATAGTAAATGAGTTTGAACTCTAGTCATGTTATCATGTTTACTTTCAGACTAATACCCTCAGGAAACATATCAATCCCTTCATCCCCCAAGCTATGGGTTAAAGAGTTCTTTCTAAGGCTGGCTTTGGCATTAAATAAGCCATGAAGGTTGACATACCATTAAAGAAAAAACTCAAACCAAATGTGTAATATAATGGCCGAGGGATTTAGTTTTATGCCTTTAGGTTTAGTTAGGCTGAGAACCTTTCAGCTCAGTGCATGGGTTACTTAGGTGCAACATTAAAGCAGGTGTTCAAGCGCACGCAGAGCAGACATGTCACTAAGAGATGTCACAATAGCCCAGATGGGAAATGGGGCTAGCAAGTGCAAATGACATCACACACCGGAAGCATGCTGAGGATTTGGGGAATTTTGAAGAAAAGTGGAGTTGAGACCTGCCTCGGGAGAAGATGGTTGACTTTTGCTTGCTTGCAGAAGCCTTGGGCAGGTATTGCACATGTTGTGGTGGTGGTGGTGGTGGGGGGGCAGATGAAAAAGCCAGAATAGAAAGAATGTGTATCCCTCTCCTTATGTCGAAGAACCTTTAAAATCAAAGGTAATAAAAAGTTTTGTACCTGAACTGAGAAGTCGTTACGTGTTTTTTGAATTTCGAGATCCCTATGTTTTATCTTTATGGACATTCGATGTACGTTTCACACATAGCCATATCATGGCTATGATACAAATGGAACACTTCTACTTTTGGTAATAAATTAATTAGCATTCTGATGACACTAGACATCTATCAAAACCTGTCAATCTGATTTTCCAAATGGTCATTTTTTCTCCCTTCAATTAGCACATTAGGGCAACTTTAGGAGTTTTATGTCTATGTTTTGGTCTGGATCATTTATCCTAAGTGATACTAACAAGCTTGTGAACATTAGAGATCTTAAAAGCTATATGTCATATAGGTAAGTACTGCCAGTATGATATAAATTATATTATACATATATTTCAGTTAAGTACTGGCATATATAGAGAGAGAAAAAGATAGATATGATATGAGTAAGCACTGCTAGTATAATATAAATTACATTATATATTGATATATGGAATTTAGAATCTACATAAATTAAACTGAATCATTTATATATATATATATATATATATATATATATATATATTGAAATAAATAATGGAAAATAATCTGACAATGTGGAGAAAAATTGAAAAACAAAGTAATCCAAAGTGAAGAATTTAATATGAAAAGTTTTTTTCTTTCCTTTCTTTTCTCTCTTTTATCTTTCTTTCCCCTCCTTCTTCTTCTTCTTCTTCTTAATCTATTATATCTCTTGACGGTTCCATCTATTTTACATCATTGCCTTACACAGTCACAGGATATTTTTTAAAAATATGAAAACTTATTTATTGATTGAACAGTTAGTACCCCCTCTTTCTCTGTATATATAATCTCTTCCCTTGTTTTGTATTTCATTAAACATCCATCAGTGACCTAACGACACTCGATAACATCCTGATGATGGTTTATTAAAAACGAAATGTTATAGCATTGACTTTCTTTCATATTAAATTCTTCACTTTGGATTATTTTGTTTTTTAATTTTTTTTTTTGTGTATGTATATTTATATATGAAATGCAATTAGTTTTATATTACATTATACAACGCTATATATAACAGCTCAATCACAAACTGAACACTTCATATATACATGGTGGGGTGGTCTCTATGATGTATTGGCTAATATGCTTGACTGTGTGGTACCAACAGTGTAAGGGTTATCTTCAGAGAACAAGGAACACAGCGACACAAGTACAAATCCTGGACAAGACTGATTGCATTTGTTATATACTCATATGCAGATTCATGCAGAAAGAATCACAATGACAAAACAATAAGGGACAAGCGAAGTCTTCTTTAAAAAAATATGTACCTCTCACTTTATTGTAAGGGTTCGAAAAGGGTTACTCAAGGTTTTACTGTGAGAGGGAGTGGGAGACCGAACAGAACTGCAATATATTGACCCCCACTCTTATGGCCATCAGCGTTGTGTCTTTCTCATTCTCCAGGGCTGCTCAACCAGAGGCCCGGAGGTCCACTCTGCTGGGTGCGGCTTTCTCTACGGCATCTTGTCACCCACGTGTCTCCAAACTCCATCGGGGGCTCTGAGGGCCCCCTCCGCCAGGTGGTGGCTTTCTCTACCACATCTTGTCTCCGACTACTCTGGTCCCCAATTCACTGACTTCCTGTCTTCACCGAGTTATATAATAGTTCAATCACCCACTCAATCTTTGGAATGGCATGTTTGATCGTCATCAAGCGGAAATAACTGTCATGCAGTTAAGAGGTCACTCTCTTCCGGTGCATCAGTCCATGAGTGTATCATGGGCTTTTACCTTGTCCCATTTTGTCAGCCAAATCCGCCTACGTGATTTCTTTCAGTTACTGGCCATTGGAATGTGTCACTTTGGAATGGCATGTTTGGCCGGGTCAAAGGTCAATATACAACACATTTTACATAGCACTAATACCCTTGGAAAAGGTATGAATCCAATTATTCTCCCTCCAGCAATGGGTAAATAGTAGGACAGACTGGATTCTTTAGCCTTGGTTAGGCAACCAGTCTAGGAGAAGGAAAATTCTGAATTCAAACCTGTTAAAATCCACTTAGAAATTGACCTTTTGATGTCACATCCTGTCTGTGTGGAGGGGTTGGTAAATACATGTGTGTTATGGTGAGATAGGTAATCACCACCGGAACAGTTTAAATAAGGAATTATATCACCGGTCACCGGACAGAGATACACGGAGAGACACCCTGGACAGAACACGTTAAGAACTACACATACTCTCTCTGTAAATATTACAATAAACTTCTTCTTTATTTATTCAAACCTATAGTACATATTATTTCCTTTATTTCCTTTCACGGAATACTATCTCTTGATTATCCTTATATTATTGCTACCTCAGGATATATCAATGTGCTGGATAGCAACATTGTAACAAGTGAGTTCAAACTCCAGTCATACTATTATGTTTGTTTTTGGATTACTACCCTTGGTAACAGTATGAACCCCCTTATCCTTCCTGCTATAGGCAAAATAATACTACTAACAGTCTTCTACAAGAGTAACTTTGGCATTAAATTAGCCATGAAGGTGGATTTGTCTTTAATTATACAAACCTAACAAAATTACAAAGGATGAAAACAAAAAATAGAATGTAATTAAAATTATATATATGTGTGTGTGTGTATGTGTATATATGTATGTATATAAGGTTTGAAGTTTGATAACTTCTTATATGACAAAATCATAAGCTTGAAAACAGTGTGTCAAGATGTTGAGTGAAAACCAGGTAGATGAGCCAAAGCTTTCATGTTAATGATGTCAAGTTGCAGTAAAGTTGTTTGTTGAGAAGAGAAAAATAATCTATTTTCTTTAATTGCCCAGTCAGGTGGGGCTGTAGAATACACCGACTGCTTCTCTGCATAGGGGTAAGACCCCCCCCCAACGAGTGTCCTGGATATGACACTAAACAATCTGATGGTGAGGTTCCAGCAATGATGGAGCTTTGCGGAATGCGAAGTACCCCTTCATTGCCATTGCTCCCAAGTCCACTCTGGCCCGGAGTGGTAGCACCTAATAGGGCCCTATCTATGGGTTAAATAGAACTAACAGCATACTTATGCTAAAATGAATTGAGTAAACTGAATAGCTTGAAATAGAAACGTTTTTGACAATTAAACCGTACTTACACTTAAACTGCGTGCTTATACTTAACTGAATTATTTCAAATAGAACTGTTTTACGACATTAAAACTGTATTTACACTTAACTGAATTATTACATATAACTGCTTGAATAGTTTGAAATGGAAATGTTTTTGACAATTAAACTGTGTACTTATGCTAAACTGAATTGTTTTAAATAGAACAGATTATTTACATAAAAATGGATTTGGTGTTAAATAACCTACAAAGGTTGATATGCCAAACAAACCAAACCAAACAATATTTTCTTTAATCAAAGAATTGGATTTTGAAAAAAAAAATTTCTCTTAAAATTGAATAAAACAAGTTGCATTTTAGTGAAAACCCAATTTCTCTTTCAAATCCCATATAAATATACTAAGTTCAGGTTAAAAGCATGTTAAGAACAGGATTAGCTTTGGCATGTTTACCATAAATTTTCTTGTTCCCCAATGATACCTGCATGAAGAAAATAAGGGTTTAATTTGGTTTATTTGTTTAATGGCATATCAACCTTCTCAGGTTATTAAATGCCAAAGCCATTCTCCTAGAAGAACAGTAGAGGTACTATTTAGCCCATAGCTGGGAGGATAAGGAGGTTCAAACCTTTCCCAAGGATATTTGTCCGAAAGTGAACGTAATAGCGCAACTGGAGTTCGAACTCGCTTACAACGATACTGCAGTCTAGCACTCTTACCATTACACCAAGAGGACACCCCGAAGAAAATAAGATCTAAAAAAGGTTAGCTTTAGATTAACCTAATTATGGTTTTAACCTGGACTCACTTGGTCTTTAGAGAAAATGATATTTCTCTTTTTTTTTTTTAAATCAAATAAAGGAAATTGTTTTTTTTTAGAAAAAGGCAATTAACAGTCTATTTCTGTATTCTTTATGTTTAGTCTTCTTCTTTTTCTTCTTTTACATAGAAATCTGCTTACCTACATGTCTAGTCCTAACTGCAACTTTTAAAAAGGTCTTTTTGACCCTTTTATATCAGTAAGCTGCTCTGTTGGCGGGGGCTGTAGAATACGCAGACTGCACCTTTGCAGAGACTTAATCACTTCTAACCAAGTGTCCTGAGAATATAACTAAACAATCTGATGAAGAGGCTCCACTGCTAGAGCTTTGAGGAAAGTTGATGCCCCTTAATTGCTATTATTCCCAGCTCCACTCTAACCTGGCGTGGTAGTACCTGTTAGGGTCCTATCTATGCGTCCAATACTTGAAACCAAACCAAATAGCAAGACTTGAAACCATTTAACTGTGCGCAAACAAAATGATTGAGATTAAATAGAAGTATTAGTATAAGAGAGCAATACTTGAAACCATTTAACTGTGTGCAAACAAATGAGCTTGGTTTGGTTTGGTGTGATTTTATGGCATATCAACCATTGAAGGTTATTTAATGCCAGATTCCTTTTTATACATATAAACAGTTCTATTTTAAACAATTCAGTTTAACATAAATACACAGTTTAAATGCCAAAACAGTTCTATTTCAAACAATTCAGTTTAACATAAGTACACTGTTTAGTTCTACTTGAGCTATAGATAGGATCCTATCAAGTGCTACCACTCCAGGCTTGAGTGGACCTGGGAATGATGACAATAAAGGGGTACTTTGCATTCCCTAAAACTTTAGCATTACAGGAACTTCACCTTCAAATTGTTTAGTGTCATATCCAGGACACTCATTTCAGATTCTTTTTCTTATATTTTGTCAATCTAAGTCATTCAAAAAATCTTTTGAGCCTTTCTTAATTTTTCAACTAATGATTTTTATTAAAAACAAATCATATTAAAAGGAATTTTTATTTGAGAACTTTGCATGTAAATTGATTTCAATAATAAAATCTTGCCCAGTCAGCTGGGGCTGTAGAATACACCGACTGCATCTTTGCATAGGGGAAAGACCCCCCCCCACACACACACACACCAAATGAGTGTCCTATATGTGACACTAAATAATCTGATGGTGAGGTTCCAGTAATACAGGAGCTTTTGGTAATGCAAAGTACTCCTTCATTGTCATCACTCCCAGGTCCACTCTGGCTCAGAGTGGTAGCACCTGATAGGGTCCTATCTATGGGTCAAATAGAACTAAACTGCATACTTATGCTAAATTAAATTACTTGAAATAGGACTGTTTTGACATTTGACTGTGTGTAAACAAAAACTATACTTATATTAAACTGAATTGTTTGAATTAGAACTGTTTGACTAAACTGAAGAGCTTGAAAAAGAAATGTTTTTGACAATTAAACTGTGTACTTATGCTAGATTGAATTGTTTGAAATAGAACTGTTTATTTGTATAAAAATAGATATGGCATTAAATAGCCTACAAAGGTTGATATGCCATAAAACCGAAATAACCAAACTGAATATTGAAAATGTTTCAGATATACCATCCATTGTGATTCAAACAGCTTTAAAAAAAATTTGAATTAATTAACAAAATGAATTTAAAAAAAAAGAGGGTATATATTGTAACTTGCTCAACCTAGGAATTGAAATCAGGTTCTTACTTGTGAGATTGCTTAGAAATTAATTGCCTCTTTTTTTAAAATTTATCTATTATTGATTTTTAATTAGTTGTTGTAATTGTTTCTCCACATTTGCATGAGATGGTTACTTATGGTATGGAAGAAATTTTTAAGTAAGGAGAGGAAACATGCATGTCGGTCAACATCAGGGTTTCTTAAACTTTTTACTGGAGCCACTCCACCCTTGAAACCAAATTTAATTTTTATTCAACTCTAAATAAATCAATTAAATATTAAATTATTTATCAAAATTTCCAACAGGACACATGATGTAGTGGATGTGGGTATTTGGTTGGTGAGCTTCAATGTGAAGTCATCTGGAGGTTGCAGGTTTAATCCTGACTACAGGAGGAATAACAAGGAGTGCTTGCTTTAGCTTGGCATTTGTGCTCAATAACGGCTAGCAGAGTTGGAAAGGTCTTCCCCATAGATTGAATGAGGGGTTTAGTTCAAAGTTCAGGGTAAGCTCCTGAGTTCAACATCAAACATTTGAAGAAGGCTAAAGGATAAGTCAGTTGAAATATGAATATAACAAAAAAGATGAAGACACAATCCAGTTGACTGGGACTGTAGAATACATTAACTGCATCTCTGCAGAGAGGGTAAGACCCCCAACCAAAGTGTGTCCTGGGTGGGACACTAAACAATCTGATGGTGAGGCTTCAGTAATGTTGAAGCTTTGGGGAATGCGGAATACCCTTTCATTGCCATAACTTTCATGTCCATTCTGGCCTGGAGTGGTAGCATCTGATAGGGTCCTATCTATGGGTCAAATAGAAATGTTTGACATTTAAACAGAGAGCAAGCAAATGTCTTATGCTCAATCAAATTGTTTAAAATAGAACTGTTTGATCATTTAACTGTGTGTTAATGAAGGATTAATGTTTAATTGAATGGTTAGTGATACATAGCAATACTTGGAACTATTTAACTTTGACTCACACTAAGTTGAATTGTTAGAAATAGAACTGTTTGATCATTTAACTGTGTGTATCTACAAAATGTGTTTACAAATTATGTATACAAAAAAAAAAATATATATATATGCAAAAATAGGATTTGGCATTAAATAACCAACAATGGTTGATATGCCACCAAACCAAACCAAACCAAACCAAATCATATATATTTGATATATATGTATAAAAAAGGATTTGGCATTAAATAACCTACAATGGTTGATAGGCCATAAAACAAAGATGAAGACCAGAGTCCGAACACTGTAAATGATGAATATCAAGCTATAAAACATAACTAATTCATAAGTGTTTAATATAATTTATATAAGAAAAGAATGAGTAAACTATAAATGCAAAAGCACCTTTCCTTCTTGAATTTGCCCAGTTGGCTGGGGCGGTAGAATATATCAATGGATTCTCTGCAGAGGGGTAACACTCCCCCAATGAGTGTCCTAGATATGACACTAAACAATCTGATGGTTAGGCTCAAGTAAAACTGGAGCTTTGAGGAATGTGGAGTATCCCTTCATTGCCATTGCTCCCAGGTGAACTCTGACCTGGATTGGTAGCACCTGATAGGGTCCTTTCTAAAGGTCAAATAGAACTAAACAGTGTACTTATGCTAAACTGAATTGTTTGAAATAGAACTGTTTTGACATTTAAACTGTGTACTTATGGTAAACTGAATTGTTTGAAATAGAACTGTTTTGACATTTAAATGTTTGTTAACAAAAACTATACTTATACAAAACTGAATTGTTTGAAATTTAATTTGGCATTAAAAGACACAAAAAGGGTTGATATGCCTTAAAACAAAAAACCCTCCAACCAACCTTCTTGAATTATCTTTTAATAGGAAGGATGGGTTTTGGTGTACTCTTAGGAGACCATGAATGTTAGGTTGCAGGGTTGTAAGTTCTTCTTTAAGAAAGGTGTCCAAATTTGCTCTTTCCAATTCAATATCAAATTGAGAAATAATCCATTCAAGAATTTTCAAGTTTAGAAGATCCTTGAATTAAATTTTAATTTTTTTGCTGATTCTTAATGTTGTTCATATAGATAAACAAGTCATTATTTATAAATAAATCCTAACATCTTTAATTCTTGACTAATTTTTTAATAGAAAAGATGGGTTTGGTAGGCACTAAAGAGATCACAACTATTAAGTTGCAGGTTTGTGAGTTTAAGCCACAAATCATCACATTCTATGTTCAAAGTGACTCTCTATTTGCTTAGTAAATAATACTCATAGCTAAACCCAGATTCCAAAATATAGGAACTTGGAAAAGTTACTAAAATGAGCATAAAAGTTGTATGAAACTAGGGATATTTTGCTGGGGTTTTTTCATTCATCCAGTAATATGCAATTTTTTAAAATGTGTACATAAACTTTGCATCAAGTAAAAATTTTTAAGAAAGATGTCTAAATCTACTTTGTACCCTTTTTTGTTAATTTTTAACAAATTTTTTGCTTGTTTGGACTCTTCAAAAACAATTGCAAATAGTCAATGATTATTGAAGAAATAAGGTTATCAGATTATTAATTATTGAAAGAATTTATTAATTACTAAAAGAATAAGGCAATTAGATATAATAGAGGAAGCAAGTAATAGAAATGTATCCGGGTAATACTGAAAGAAAGAGAAAGTTGGTTGTGTTTTATAGCATATCAACCCTAGAAGATTATCAAATGCCAAATTCTGTTTATATATGTATGTGTGTGTGTATGTTAATTATATGATTTGTAAAGAAATAGTTAATAGGTAACATTTTTAAATGAGCCAGAACTCATTGGTTTTCACAAAGTTAAATGGTTTCAGATATGAACAGTTCTGTTTGATCCATAGATAGGGCTCTAAAAGGTACTACCACTCTGAGTCAGAGTGGACCAGGGAGTAATGACAATGAAGGGGTACTCCACATTCCTCAATGTTCCAGGACCGGAGCCTCATCATGGTTTTGTGTCCTGGACATTTATTAAGAAATCTTACCCCTCTGCAGAGATGCAGTTGGTGTAACAGCCCCAACCAACTAAGCTGGAAAGAGAGAAAAAAAAAAGGAAGGAAGAGAAGAGAGAGAAGAAAAATATAGAAAGATTTTGTTTGTAATGAAGAATTTTTTCAGGCAATGGACAAAAAAAAAGAAGAAAAATAGTTGGCCACAGAAATTTTTGGATGTATTTAAACAGTGATACTTGAAATGTTATTCTGTTTTGGGGTATTTTTTTTTCAGTTTTGAGTGCAACCTGCTCCACTCTTTAACATGGAAAAGTCCTAAAATCTTTCCTTTGATAAATTCTCCAATGGCATTTTTATGGCTAAAGAAAACCACATTTTATTGAAATCTATTCTAAGTTGGTTTATGCAATAGACAAAAAAGCAGATATATGCTACCTCTTTCAACTTACCTTTTTTCCATTGATAGTCTCTGTCTATCATCAGCCCAGTTGACTGGGCTATAGAATACACTGGCTGTATCTCTGCAAAAAGGAAAGATGCCCCTACACTGGAATGAGTGTCCTAGATATGACACTAAACCATCTGATGGTGAGGCTCCAGTCCTGCAGTTTTGGAGAATGTGGAGTACACCTTCATTGCCATTGCTCCCAGGTCTATTCTGACTCAGAATGTAAGTACCTGATAGGGGTTCATCTATTGGTCAAATAGAACTGTTTGCAAACAAATGACTGCTGTTAAAATGAATTGGAAGTGTTATATAGCAATACTTGAAACCATTTAACTTTGTGTAAACAAATGGGCTCTGGCTTATTTAAAATGTTACCTAAAAACTATTCTTTTATAAATCATATAAATTTATAAACAGAGTTTAGCATCAGATAAAAAAATACAGGTTAATATGCCATAAAACCCAACCAACTGATTCTTTCTGTCTATCATTTGGACTCTATCTTAGAGGGTCTAATGTGTATCAGATTTTTCCACATTAGCTACTGCTTTCTTTTGTCTTCAAGTTTTACATGAAGGACATGGCTAGTTCCTTATAGGGCACCTCAGGTGGTGTAATGGTTAGCAAGGTAGACTAGCAAACCTGCACGAGTGAGTTTGATTTTCATTGGGTGCCCCATTCATGCAACCTTGTGCCACATTTAAGCAAAAAAAAGCTTAGTAAATTACCATGGCTGGTTCCTTCTGATATCCAATGCATATATGTACTGGAATGATTAAGTTGTTTTAATACTTACCAAAGAAAAAAAGAAAAAAAAAAAAATTTCCGTCTTTAGAAAAAAATCTGTTAACAGGAATTTTCATTTTGCAGAATTTATATTTCTGGTATTTATTGAATAAAAAAACTCAAATTAAAACTGTAAATATAAACTGAACCTGTGGAAATATTTTCCAAGCATATCACATAGTTTCTCTAAATCTGTATGCTATGACTTAACATGTGTCTATATATATTCATATTTTAATGAGGGTTGGTGTGCCATATAAGTTAAAAAGTTATTTACTAAGCTTCACTTAGTTTTTGCACATGACCAGAAGTATAGAACTCTCAAACAATGGTTTGCTAATCTAGCTTTCAAACCATTACACCACGAGAGGTTAAATATATTTCTTGGTTTGAAAGCTGCTGAGGTATGGTAGGGTTTCATTGCATCTTGAAGTCATTATGATACAATTATAGAATTTCTTGATTAAAATAATCAGAAAAAAGAAAGATAGCAATTTCATGCACTGCTAAATCTCTTAAGCCCTTTACCGATATTTAGTCAACTTAATTGTCCCGAAATGATAATTAAAATATAACATTTCAAGTAATAACTGATTTTTTTTATTAAATTTTTTACAAAATAATTTATATGTATTATCTCCCTTGACCTTCGCCCCCCTTGAAAAATTTTGTGATTCGTGGCAAAGAATTTATTGTGGCTCTGAAGAAAATTTTAATTGATATAATATTTAATTGTTGATTTTTTTTCTCTCTTTCTGCTTCTTCTGCTGTCTTATTAACCACATGTAGACAGACCAAATAAGAAGAAAATATAGGTGAGTAATAGATGCAAATAATTTCCTTGTTTAATTCTAATTACACTGAGTTAGTTGCACTGATGTTTTAATAAGAGGGAATTTTCTAGTTTTTGCCATTTTTTTTCTTGAATATTATAAATAAAGCATACGAATTAGATATTAAGTTTTTAATGGTATCAATTATTTCGTTGCAATTTATTTATTTTTGTGTTCACTACTTAAAAAGAAAGTGCATTTTTGCAGGGGGATCGTGAAGTATTTTTACCCAGCCTCATTATACAAATACACTTTTACAATAGAAAAGAAGCTAACTGCATGTATGTATGTTTGTACATTTAAATAAGTTTGAAATTAAAACTTTATATATATATATATATATATATATATATATATATATATATATATATTATGGAAGGAAAGTATGGAACATTTCTTATCTCATACGTAGAGCATCCCAAAATTAGTAGTAGCTCGAGACAGGGTTGCCTGATTGGGTTACAAGTAGTAGCAAATTTGGCTACTAAATGTTCAAATTTGCAACTTTCGACTTTTTTAGATTACCTTTATTTGAAAAAAATAGACGCGTGGGTGAAATGGGAAGGAAGGCTTTTGAAAAGACCCTCGGGTCCCAATAGAGTACCCAACACAAAAAAAGGAAGAAAAAAAAAATAGGCTTTAAATAATAGTTACTGCATTTCTGATATTACACAATAATGATGAAGAAGAAAGGAGTTATGAAGCCAAGCTACACTGAGGCCTCAAATCTCACAGCGCCTTTTGGATCTTAAAGTTGAAGGAAGTCAATAGCTGATTATTTATTCATTTATTATATAATCAACTTGAAAGACAATAAGTTTTATCGTATTTTTTAAAAAGTGCATTTATGCCCTTACAATTTTCAGTGACACTTAAACCATTATAATCTTGCAGTGCTCCCCCGAAATACGTATCGATCGGATATATATATATATATATATATATATATATATATATATATATATATATATATATATATATTCAATTTTTAATCCGTAAAATCCTTAGTGTTTGTTCTATGCTCAAAAATCAAGAGCAATATTTCAAAATATTTCAAGTAAAAAATAAGATTATCTTATTTTTATACACTATATATATATATATATATATATATATATATGTGTGTGTGTGTGTGTGTTTACCAACCCTTCCGCATGGACAGGATGCGACACAAGGTCATTTATATATATATATATATATATATATATATATATATATATATATATAGAGAGAGAGAGAGAGAGAGGGATATATATATAGTGTACACGAACACACACACACACATATATATATATATATATATTCATTACCGATTTGTTTTTTTTTTAGTCTTTTTTGCTTCTGGTAACCTTAGTGTCTCTAATTATCCTAGTTAAATTCGGAAAAAAAAAGAAAAATCGATCCTATATAATTATAAATTAAATAGATCATGATTTTAAATTACGTTTCATCACGATGTATATTGTTCATTAACATTTTTGAAAAATCTTTTGGAATATTTATTTATTTTTGTTATATCATTTTGAATTAAGTAGGAATCAAGTATTCTGTCTCCTTCCATTTTTGTGCTAAGCAGCTGTTCTTTGTTTTTGTTTTTCTTCTCGGCATGAGACCAGAAACCCTTTATATTTTGTAATCTATTTAATTAATTGATGAAGAATTATTATTATTATTATTATCATTATTATTGATAACAACAACAGCAGTAATAATAATGCATGGTTCAAGAAAAGTAATCGATAGCCTTTTGTACATTGGGACGTTGAGACATAAATCGTTTTAAACTCTTTGTCCTTTGAAATAATAAATTAGTTGAATTTTAATATTATCTATCTATCTATCTATCTATCTATCTATCTATCTATCTATCTATCTATCTAAGTCTGTACATATCTATCTATGAGGATCAATTTTTTTATTAATTTTCCTGATTTCTGACACTAAATTCCATATTGTGAGCATTGATTTTTACTTTTTGATGCCAAACAACTTGAAGGTTTTTTTTTCACTTTTATTACATTTTTTTACTTTAAAATTTTATTCTTTTAGCTTATATAGTATTCTTGTTTTGTTTTGTTTTGTTTTATTCTTTTAGCTTATATAGTATTCTTGTTTTGTATGTTTTGTTTTATTCTTTATCTCTGATTTCTGATTCGATCTTATTTAGCGAAACAGAACTTAAGTGACAATGTGTGTTTACTCAACGAGTGAATTTGGTCCAGGTTAAAAGCGCGGTAAGGACGGACCACGCTTTGGCTCGTTTACCAAAGCTTTTCTTGTTCCCCAAGGATACCTGCATCGGAAAAATAAGGTCTAAAAAATGTTAAGCTTCTGGTTACCGTTGCCGCGCATTTAACCTGCGCTGGTTGTGATAAAAGATGATGGGAAAAAATTACTAATTTAATGTTAGGATCACCAAAAAATACACACCTCCTTTAAAAAAAAAAAAAAAAAAAGAAAGAAAAATTTTTTAAAAAATTTTAATCTCTAAAAATCAGCTGATTATCGGATTTTAACTTTAAAAAATTCGGTATTTAAAGTAATAAAAGATTAAGTTTCTTTTAAAAGATTTTTTTCAAAATTCTGAATTTTTGTTGTTGTTGGTATGCACCAATTTCTCCAGGGGGGGGGGTTCCATATGGTGTTATGGTTAAAGTGCTGGACTGCGGAATCGTATTAAGCGAGTTCGAACTCTAGTTGCGTTATTATGTTCACTTTCAGACAAATACCCTTGGAAAAGGCATGAGCACCCTTATCCTCCCAGTTATAGGTTAAATAGTACCTCTACTGTTCTTCTACAAGAATGGATTTGGCATTAAATAACCCAAGAAGGTTGATAAGCCATTAAACAACAAAACCTACTTGACTTTCCTCAATCATTTAAAAAATTTGACTCCCTTACTGATGAAAGTGCAGGTAAATGATTTTTACATGTTTTAAAGATAGTTTCTTGGAGAATTAGAATTTGTTTATATCTTTTATAACAGTTTGTTTACTTTGTTCGTACGAAGGTCTTATTTTTTAAGTTCAAAGCACGGTAAAATAAGGTACAATACTGTTCTAGGCATTTCTTTTTTACTTTATTTTCGGAGCTTCATCTTGTAAGGATGTGGTTATTTTATTTTATTTATTTTTGAGGTTTAAAATTGACATCAGTCGATTAAACTCTTCCATTCACTGCAGGTGACTGCCATTTTGTTAATTAATTTAAAAATACTCAGTAAATAAATTCGACTGATTAGATTTAAAAAAAAAAACGTATTTATCAAAATTATACATTTTTAGTCTTTTATTTATTTATTTTTTTGAGTGTGTTATTTATTGGACAATATTTTTTCTACGGAGGCCCGTAAGAGAACGAATATAAAAAGCATCAATCGGGAGTTAACCTTTTTCTGGGAATTTATTTATATACCCCACCCTCCAAAAAAAAAACAACTAAGGATTATTACGATTAAGCAAGGACACCTCATATGGTGTAATGTTAGCAAGTTAAACTAGCAAACCATGGATGCCCCACACATCTGGCCTTGTGCTATGAATAAACCAAGCTTAGCAAATGACCTAATCTAATTCTACATACTTTTCATATACAATGCATTGCTCATGTAAAATCATTAGCAATATATTTACATTAATAAGTAAAGTAAAGTTGGCGACCATAGTCAAGGGTGACCCAAAGGCTCCCTTTTCAATAGCTACTACACGAAGGTGTAGTGGAGAGCGCTACACCATTCTCTGGATTGCTCCACTTTACCTTTGATCCCTACCTTATAATGTTGAGTGTTAAGCAAAGTGGTATCAAGTACCATTTTTTAAGTCTTTGGTATGACTTAACCTGGGATTGAACCCTGACCTCCAGGACGATTGGCAAACACTCTACTCATTAGAGTAATGGCTCGGTCAATAGCCCGATTTTGTTTGTAATTTATTTTTTGATTCCTGACCATTGTCAGTCTCTTGTCAATGATTTTCAATGCATTTCTAAAAGTTTTGTTTTGTTTTATGGCATATCAATCATTGTGTAAATGATATGATTGAGGTCTCGGCTACCGTTGAAAGGGATGTATGTAAACAATAGTAATTGTGATTCATAACCGTTTAAAATTTGCTTCGCAGCTAATATCTCCTCGTGGCTGAATGGTTAGAAGCTTTGGCTTGGCGTTTGAGTCAACCGGGTTTCGATCCCAGCTACGGGAAGATACTGTCTAGCCACACTGATGAGTTCTGATAGAACGAAACAGATCTGACTGTGGATGACTATATATATATATATATATATATATATATATATACACACACACATCAATATATATGTATATATATACATACACACACACATATATACATACATAAGTTAGTTTATTTTCTTAGGATTAGAATTAAGTACAAATCTTAAACAAAACCTTTTTTTATTTAATAGCAAAACTTTCTGGAACATAAAATTAAGATAATTGGTTTCAATCAATAATCTAGATTTTTTCAACATAAGGTAAATGAAGAAATCATGGAATCATGAAGAAAAATGATGGAACCACCGACAAAAATTACCTCCTATCAAGAGAGTCTACTTGCAAGCAGTAGGAAACCTGTCATATCTATTGTTTAGAGAGTTCTCTTCCTGTGGAACTCAATAAAAAATAACCAGATTTCTTTTCAGTAATTGATCAAGATTAACCTGGTAAAAAATTGCCAGTCATATCAAGAAATTTGGTCCCTTACTTTCTACTGTTTTACAATATGACTCCAGTCAAAGAAATTTCATGTGAAATAATTAGAAAAATTATAAAACTCCTTTAAGGAAAGTCAACATAGAATGTGGCCAAAACTTTTGATTGTATTTATGATAATAAGATGATAAAATTTATGAAAAGTTCAGAAACCCAATATGTTCTGATAACAACCCAGTTGACTGGGGCTGTAAAATATACTGACAGCATCTCAGCAGACTGGTAAGATCCCGTCAATGAGTGTCCTGGAAATGATAGTAAATTGCTCAGGTGGCTGGGGCTGTAGAATACACTGACTGCTTCTCTGCAGAAGTTTAAGACCTCCCTCCCACTAACAAGTGTCTTGGATATGACACTAAGCAATTGGATGGTGAGGGTCCAGTAATAGTGGAGCTTTGGGGAGTGTGGAGTACCTCTTCATTGCCATTACTTCCAGGTCCATTCTGGCCCAGAGTTGTAGCGCCTGATAAGGGCCCTATCTATGGGTTAAATAGAACTAGACCGTGGTTTCTTGAGTTTACTGTTTTTGCATTTAAACTGCATATTTATACTAAAATGAATTGTTTAAAATAGAACTGTTTTGACTTTTAAACTGCATACTTATGCTAAACTGAATTGCTCAAAATAGAACTGTTTTGACATCTAAACTGTGTACTTATGCTAAACCGAATTATCTGAAATAAAACTGTTTTGACATTAACTCTGTGTATTGCCCAGTTGGCTGGGGCTGTAAAATAGACCAACTTACCTCTGCAGATGGGTAAGACTCCCCTCCCCCCAACGAGTGTTATGGATATGACACTAAACAATCTTATGCTGAGGTTCCAGTGATGCTGGGGCTTTGGGGGAATGCAGAGCACCCCTTCATTGCTATTGCTCCCAGGTCCACACTGGCCCAGAATGGTAGCACCTGATAGGGCCCTATCTATGGGTTAAACATAACTAATTGCATACTTATGCTAAAGTGAATTGTTTGAATTAGAACTGTCTGACTAAACTGAAAAGCTTGAAATAGCAATATTTTTGACAATTAAACTGCATACTTATGCTAAACTGAATTGTTTCAAATGAAACTGTTTTTGACATTTAACTGTGTATAAACAAAAACTATACTTATACTAAACTGAATTGGCTGAATTAGACCTGTTTGAATAAACTGAATAGCTTGAAATAGAAATGTTTTTGATAATTAAACTATGTATTCATTCTAAACTCAATTGTTTGAAATAGAACAGATTATTTGTATAAAAATGGATTTGGTGTTAAATAACATACAAAGGTTGATATGCCATAAAACCCAATCAATCAGCCATATGATAGTAAATGATTTAATGATTAGGCTCACGTCCTAGAGCTCTGAGGAATGTGGAGTACCCCTTCATCGCAATTATTGTCAGATCTACTCCGACCCAGGGTAGTCAGTCTAGTTGACTGGGGTGGTAGAATATGCTGACTGCATGTCTAAGTGTCCTGGATATGATGCTAAACTACATCTGATGGTGAAGCTCTAGTCCTGAGGCTTAAGGGAATGTGAAGTACTCCTTCATTGCAATTATTGTCAGATCCACTTTGACCCGGTGTAGTCAGCCTAGTTGACCCGGTGTAGTCAGCCTAGTTGACTGGGGTGGTAGAATATACTGACTGCATGTCTAAGTGTCCTGGATATGATACTAAACTACATCTGATGTTAAGACTCCTGTCCTGAGGCTTTAGAAAATGTGTAATACCCTTTCATTGCCATTACTCCCAGGTCCACTCTTACTAAGAGTGATAGTACCTGTTAGGATCTGATCTATAGGTCAAATAAAAATATTTAATCATTTATTTTACTTGAAACCACATAGCTGTGTACAAACAAATAATTGATGCTAAACTGAATTGTTAGTATTTCATAGTAGTTCTTAAAACTATTTAACTGTGTGCAAATGAATGAATATTGTTAAATTGAATTAATAGTGTTAAATAACAATACTTGAAACCATTTAATTGTGTGCCAATAAAACTGTTAGTGTTAGATAGCAATACTTGAAACCATTTAATTATGTTCAAAGTAATAAGCTAGGGCTCATTAAAAAAGGTTACCTTCTATTCACTTACAAATCATATATATATATATATTGGCCTAGTGGGTAGAGGGTTTGCCAATGGCCCGGGAGACCAGGGTTCAATCCCAGGTTGAGTCATACCAAAGACTCGAAAAATGGTGCTTGATGCCACCTTGCTTAACATTCAGAATTATAAGGTAAGGATCAAGGATAAAGTGGAGCAATCCAGGGAAAGGAATAGCGCCCTTGCCTAAATCTTAGTAGCTAATGAAAAGGTAGCCTTTGGGTTACTCTCAACTACAGTTGCCAACATATATATATATGTATTTATATATGTATGTATAAACATAATCTGGCATAAAATAACCCACAAGGGTTGATATGCCATAAAACACAACCAAACGAATGTTTTGATAAAAACCAGAATGATGAAATATAATCTAGTAATAATGAAGAATTTATCAAACTGGTGTTTTGTGATAAAGTGTAACAATTATCAAAAAGTAATTATATATCATAACTTGTTTTGACTTTTACTTAAGCTTAATTATAAATTGTTGCAGTAAAATACTGATATGTTGATTTGTTTTTTCCTTTTCTTTTTCAGATTGCTATCAAGTGCAGCATATTTATATCAAGAGGAGAAAAGAAGTTTCAGTATGAAACTTGAAAATCTTATTCTTAATACAATTTTTGGAAATTAAGAAGAAACTGAAATAGCCTGCTTTGGCAGCTGAGATGGTTGGATATTTACAAACTACAATCAATGGTCAGTGTTTGAGCTGAGATTAAAAAAAAAAGAAAAAACAGGATCTTGAATGCTGATTTTCAATGCCAGCAAACCAAAGTCAGTGTTCAAGCTGATGTTAAAACCAGAGTTGATTTTTAAAGCAAGCAGGTCCTTTTCACTTAGAAGATTGACACGACACAATCTCCCTGATTGTATTATTCTTTTTCTTCTCCTATGTGACTGCGTTATATTATGCTATGCTTAGAAAAAAAAACATGGAGAAACCAGACTGGAGATGGATAGACAGAGGTGTTCCATAAACCATTTGGTCAACGGGTTTCCATGCCAAGCAATTCCCCTTTATGCACTCTCTTGGAAAAATGGGGGTTACTTGGCAGGGCCCATCTACTCCAAGTAACATATGACAAGTTAGATGGTAGCAGAAGCAAGAAATAACCTCTGACTTGATCTATAGATTGGAGACAACATGTTTTAATTATGAGTGTTCCAATTGTTTATGTAATTGGAAAGCTGAAGTGATTATTTGATGCTGTGGTTTTCACATGTTTATTGTTATGATTTTTTAAGAGCCTGGAAGTAAATTTATGTAAAAATTTAGTGACCAGTCACATTTTGTATGTGAACTGTAAATCACCCTTTTGAAAATATACAAATGAGCTTATTCGAGAAGATAGTTTATTCTTGGAGTCCTTTTACATTTACTGACCAGAATAAGTGAATTTTGAGAAAAGATATCCAAGATAATCTCTTTTTACTTTTGATGCTTGTGAAAAAGCTTCTTTTTTTCCTTTCTTAAAATAAAAACATCTACCTGGATTTGCATATTTTATTTGCAGAATCTGAAATATGTTTTTTCTCAAAAAACAAAAAACAAAACATTATTTGGAATAACAGCTAATAATATACATTTGATTGACTTCATTTTCCTGTGAGGTCTGTGGAAGAACTTCTCAATAAAGACAATTTGACAAAATATATATTAAAAAGCAGCAAAAAAAGAATATACTGGAGATACCATTTTCCTGTGAAGTGTGTGGCAAAACCTTTTTTTAAAAGGACATCACAAAATTGTATATCAAAATACATGCTGGTGAGATTCCATTTTTTTCTAAAGTCTTTTGTAATACTTTTTTTGAAAGGCTACTCATGACAATTTTCACTGAAATAACTCTATTTATCTGTAAAACATGTATCAGAACTTCCCTTTAAGAAAGTCAAACGAAACATGTCTGTTTCTACAGAAGAGATTGCATTTTTCTTTGAAGTCTGGGACAAAGGCATGCAAGAATGAGCAGAAAAGATGTAAAAAAAAATAATTTGTGAAGTGTGTGGATGATTTTTTTTCTCATGATTACAATTGCATATATCGGAATTTCTCCCAAGTGAAGTGTGAGGTAAAATCTTTTCTGATAATATTCCGTTAAAAAAACATATGCAAATAGATATTAGAGAGACTTCATTTTGCTGTGAAGTGTATGGAAGTGCTTTTTACTTTAACCCTTTCGATCTGACTTTTGCCCAAATAATTTTCCTAATTCTTTTTATATTAATGAGTTCATGAACCTTTAAAATGCATTACTTTTTAGACTTAATGTTAGGAGTGGGACATAAATGTTTAAATAATAACAAACAACTGAAGTTATTTACAGAAATTTTCTTGGATATATCCTCTTTGGTTCTAAAGTGTTCAAAAGAAATTTGAAATAGCTTGAAAACAAGAATTTAAGAAACATCATTTGTGGCAAAGTCTTTTTTTCATAAGAGCAGTTTGAAGAGACACATCACAATTAACCTATGATGCAATTGACTGTCATCTTGAGGATTTTTTCTTTTTATTCAAAATCAGAAAAAAACTGATAGAGCTTAATTCATTGCAAATATTTGTAAAAAATCTTTTTCTAAAAAAGATAGTTTGAACATTTGACAAATTATACTAAACTGACTTATTTTTCAATTAATTAATTCAAGTCTTATTACTAATCTTAAGCATTTATTGTTTGAGATTTTGTAAAAATATTTAGTTGTAAAACTGGTTATAATTAGGTTAGGCAGTGTGAAAAAAAAATGAAATCCTACAATGTGAAATTAGTAAAAAAAATGATTTAAAACTGTTGAATTCATTTATAAAAACAAATTAGGGAGAGTGATTTTCTATAGAATGTAAATTATAATGTGGACAACCGCACTTTATTTTGACATACTGGATCTTCTTAAAAAAAGCTCACTTTTATTTAACTTAAATAATGATAATGACATAAGTACAATTTTCTCTGTAAATTCTATATAATGAAACATTCAGTTTTTTTTAACTTATGAATTATCATTATTATACACTGATCTACTTAGATTAGTGTCTTCATTTTAGATATAGTTTTGACTTTTAGGCATCGTTCTCTCAGACCTTCTTCAATCATCTTTGGGTGTCGGTTGTAGCCAGTAACTTCTTGGAAGTTACTATGTAGACATCTAAAGAAAGCTACTGGATATACTGGCCAAAACATGACTATAAAAACAACTCAGCTGAGAATTCATGTAACTATATTGGTATATAATAACATTAGTATTTTTTAAGAAATTTGATTTTTAAAAAGTAAATGCCATTCTAGATTTATAATCACAATCAAGGAAAAGACAAACTTATAATATGATAATTATATATAAGAACATTGCAGTTCTGTGCATGTGAACATCTATAAGTCTGCTTTTAGGAGTAAAACTAGTTTATGTTGTCAGATTTAGTTCACATCCCATTTGCAGGGCGTGGGGGATTTTCAGTGCTGACTGCCTCTCTATCCCTCAGGCAACAGACCCTCTGTTAAAGCACAAATAATCCTATTTAATTTTTTTTTGCAAGAGTGTATCATTTGCCTTTCATATCCAAGGGTGGGTGTGATTTTTAGTATGCCCTTCCCACCCCACCCCCAGCAACAGGCTTGCAATCAGTGTGCAAATAATCCTATTATGATATTATAGTGAAAAAATTTTCCTAATTCTTTTTAAAATCATTTCAAAATGTCATTCATAACATTGCGTCAAGCAAAAACTTATATTGACTATTTTTTTAATATTAACTACAAGTATGTGGAAAAGTTGATTTTTTTATTTTGCAAGATTGTGTGATTATTATTTAAGCAAACCCTTCATATCTGTAGATTAAACCAACTACAGATAAAAAAATATTACAAAAACGTTTGAAAACACAAACCTTGAATATTCCAAGCATTGTGCTGAATCCACAAGATTGAAATGATGTAGGTATAGCATGCGATAGCGACCCAACTATTTTACAGATACTCTATCTCTCCCAGCTATCATTGCCTGAGCATTATCTCATTCATTTTTTACTTGTATTATGGGCATCCTTTGTTTGTTTGTTTTTTCTTCTTAGAATGAAACCTTCCTTAAAAATATTTCATCATTTATTAAATATCAAACATTTCAATAAAATCATTATTTGATTTTTGGTAGATTTCAACAAATCAAAGTGCTTTTCATCTAAAAATTTACTAATGGAAATTATTCTTTTTTTTCTGCTTTATCACTTCAATTATTGTTAAAAATACCTCCAGTTCTAATATATCTAATCCTAAATTATTATATTTTTTTGTTTTATTTGGTTTACTGATAACTTTTTACACAATCACTTAAAAAAATACCTCCAGCTCTATAGAGTATATATATATATTTATATATATATACATATATATATATAATTTACAATTGTGATTCAAATTTAATGCTAAAAGTGTTTCTAATCCATAAAATGTTTACAGTGCCCAATGCACAAAAATTGTCTAGTATAAAATAGGATAGAAACTCACATAATAGAAATTTAACAAAAATCAGATATGTTGAATACTCTCTTGTCTGAGGATCAATGATGTGAAACTCAGATTTGTGAGTTTTTATACTGTTTTATTATTTATACTTAATATATATTGGACTATATAAATCTTCTAATCTTTCTTAAAAAAGACAAGTATTTTAATGGTAAAATTTAGTCTTATACAAGTTTGATTTTCCCCCTCCTCATTGGTTGATTTTTTTTTACTGCATTTGTTTTTTCATACTTTTTGTATAAGAGTTATTCACATATTTATATTGTATTATATATTATAAGTGTTACCGGGCCATTGTTGTTGAGTGTTCGCCAATGGTCCGGAAGACCAGGGTTCAATCCCAGGTCGAGTCATACCAAAGACTCAAAAAATTGTTACTTGATGCTGCCTTGCTTAACACTCAGCATTATAAGGTAAGGATCAAGGGTAAAGTAGAGCAATCCAGGGAATGGAGTAGCGCCCTTCCCTACACCTCGGTGTAGTAGCTATTGAAAAAGGAGCCTCAGGTCACCTTCGACTAAGGTTGCCAAATTTACTTACTTATATATTATAAGTAATCTAGACATGTTTTAATACATACAAGATACGCATTGTCTACATGCAAATACTACACTGTTTTATATAAGGGATTTGATTATCTGAGTGAAGGGTCTAGAACCAATCCACTACAGACACTGAGAGGCAATTGTTAATCCTTTTTAAATGGGAAAATGTTTCCTTATTTTATTATACTTGAATGAATTGATATTAGAATTCATATCACATTCTTGAAAACATTGAATGCATTTTGATACTCTGATCAGTTTGGATGAATGTCCTTGTCTCTATTATAGATCAATAACTTTGACAAATAGAAGTGAAATAATCTTGAAAATGATAATTTGTCATGGAAAATTTCCTTCACATAACATTTGCCAAAGTTGGTATTTTTAAATTTCTTTCATGGAGACATGTATACATTTTTATCCATGTATTGTAGATTACATATGTATTCAAATGCCTAAATATGGTATGATATCATAACTTACTTGTCTTATTGCTATGCTCATGAATATCAAATCACATCTGATATCATTGGCTGAAGATCATGTATCATGTGAGACTATAGTTGCAATCAGCATCATGTTTTAGTGTAGTATTTAAAAAAAGTCTTTTAGCTGCAGTACTTATATTGAGCACTTTTAACTTTCATTATAAAAGAAAATTTACTGATATTATTCTTTCTTTTATACCTCATTACTATATATATATATATATATATATATATATATATATATATATATATATATAAGTAGTCTGCTGATCACATAAATGAGAAACTGAGAGTCACCAAGTATCACTGACTTGATTCTATCCTAACTTAGATATATTCACTCTATCACTGATATTGGGCAGTCTTTACTTATAGATATAGGCAACTACATTGTCAATTATATATATATATATATATATATATATATATATATATACACACACACACAGTCTGCCCAAAAAATGTTGCTCACTTTAGGAAAGGAAAAAATCTGTATAAATATTTTGATAGAAAATTCATTCAGACATCATGATATAAATACAAATTACCTTTGGACTCTACGATTACAAGAAGTGTTCAAAGTAATGGTCATTAGCTTCCAGACATTTATGTGTATGGCTAACTGCTGCTTGGGCAACATTTGCCAAAGTGTCCAGTTGGAATATTGCATATGCATTTCTAATTTCTTGTTTTAGTTCCACCAATGTAGTTGGTTGTCTGTGATACATAATATCCTTTTGTGTCGCCCATAGGTTTGTTTGTTTGGGTTTTATGGCATACCAACCCTTGACAATTAAACTGTGTACTCATTCTAAACTGCACTGTTTGAAATATAACTGCTTATTTGTATAAAAATAGATTTGGCATTAAATAACCTTTAATGCAAAATCCATTTTTATACAATTAAGCAGTTCTATTTCAAACAATGCAGTTTCGAATGAGTACACAGTTTAATTGTCAAAAACATTTCTATTTCAAGCCATTCAATTTAGTCAAACAGTTCTAATTCTAACAATTCATTTTAGTATAAGTATAATTTTTGTTTACACAGTTAAATGTCAAAACAGTTCTATTTCAAACAATTCACTTTAGCATACAAAAACAGTTTCATTTCAAACAATTCAGTTTAGCATAAGTACACAGTTTAGTTCTATTTGACCCATAGATAGGACCCTTATCAGGTGCTACCACTCCAGCCCAGTGTGGACCTGGGAGTGATGGTAATGAAGGGGTACTCCACAATCCCTAAAGCTCCAGCTTCTCATTGGTGGGGGAGTCTAACCCCTCTGCAGTGATGCAGTTTGTGTATTCTACAGCCGCAGCTGACTGGGCCACTGAGCTCCTGAACTGGAGCCTCACAATCAGATTCAGTTTAGTGTCATATCCAGGACACTCATTGAGGTGGGGTGGTCTTACCCCTCTGCAGTTAGGAGAATGTGAGGTGAACTTGACTGCACCTCTTTATCTTAACCAGTGTCCTTGAAAAATCTCATGGAGATAAGCTCACACATCTTGGTGATTTTGTGGCAATGTGCTGTCTGATTGAATGAAAAATTAATCATTTCCATAAAGTTTATATATGGCAGATTAGAAGGATACACATAGTATGTCTAAGTATGCTTTACTGAAGTATGTATGCATTTTATTGACATATTGTGTGTGTGCATGAGCATAATAAAATCATGCTCTACTTAGATATTTGATCATGATATATATATATATATAAACTAGTGTCTGAAGATTAGTATTTACACTAAATGAAACTTTTAGTAATGGCATTTTATTTAATTTGTGAACGTAACATTTTAGATTCTACACTGATTCCATTTCAATTTTAGAGCATTGAACCCTTTTTCATTCTTTATATAAGTAATATCCAGTCAGTGTCCGAAGACTATAGGTATGGATTATTCTCATGTATAGAATATATGAGGGATTTCATATAAATCTATGGATTTGGTCGATGTATAGCTATTGTTATATATTCCTTTTTTGGTTTATATAAAAAAATTCACATACTGAGGGTATACAATGTAACTAGAAAAAACTCAACCACAGTTACATTTTCATTATTTTGGCGAAGAATGTAATCTTTGTCTCTTCATCTCTTCAGATGAAGATTATATTCTTCGCTGAAATAAATTCTACTTAAATTATATATATATATGACATTCGTTTTTGTTAACTCATATTCCATAAATGTCTCATGCATATACATAATTGATAGTCATTTTCCATAAAAGCTTTACATGGAAACTATCATTGATTAAAATTTCACATTTGGTATTCAGCCAATTTCTCATCATTATTTATTGAAACTAAGAAAAAGAGAAGCTTGCATATGAGTGAAGCAATTTTCATGTGATGTTTCTAACTGTATATTTTTTATCAGTTCAACTCTCGTTTTTATGCAGGAAATATATCCAGACACTGAAAATACAATTTCTGAAACTATGTGCTGATCCACAAACTTTAAAAACAAACAAACTATCCTCTGGAAATTGTATTTATTCATGTTGCTTCATTTAAATTTTGATAGAAAAATATTGTTACAATCCGAGCAAAATCTAACTTACTATCTCTGCCTCTTCATATATTATCTGTGGTCTGTTTAGTGACAGAGTTAGTAGACCATTTTTCACCATTCTCAACGGTCAGTGTAAAACTGGATTTTACTGATATTTCAAAACAACCAGTCTGTTCATTACTTTCTTTCTATGTATCTATCAATCTTGTTCATTTCTATATCATTCTGTTAATTTCACATACCATTCATTTCCATCTCATCCTGCTATATCAATCTGAGGAGACTGCTCAAGCAAACACTTCCACCAGTATGTTAAGCTTAGTGAATATATTTAAAATATAATTTCCAGTCTGAAACATCACATATATTCCTTCTTTCTGGTGGGTTGTCATACAATACTTGAAATTTACATTCATTTGAATGTTAACCCACAAATATTCTATGAATCTAGTTTCTTACATAGGGTCAAGTCAGTATCAAATAGTGGCCTTGTGCCAGACTATGCAAAAGGGCTGACTGGCATAAGTGATTCTATGCAATTTTGGTAAAAATGGGTCTTGTGCTCCAAAATATTTGTTGTCCCTTATGCCACGTGTGCATTAATGTCCATATTGGAAGAGGATCTTTATAAAATATCTAGGTCTGTTACCAAATGACAATATTCCATTTATTCTTATGCCACGTGCGCATTAATGTCCATATTGGAAGAGGATCTTTATAAAATATCTAGGTCGGTTACCAAATGACAATATTCCATTTATTCTTTAACACTCTGCTTAATTCATAGTATTACTTCTGCTTCTGTTGCATTCTTTTTAAAGAGGTGGGGGGCTAAAATTTGGCCACTTTGTATTTATTTACCCAACCTCTCCTCCATAAGCAGGATGTGACAAAAGGTCAATTTTTAAGCAGAGGACGGCTGATTTGAATTCAGAGTTTTCTTTCTCCTAAACTGGTTGCCTTACCAAAGCTAAAGAACCCAGTCTACCCTACGATTTATCCATAGCTGGAGGGAAAACATTGATTCATGCCTTTTCTAAGGGCATTTATGCAAACACGAACAGCCTCATCCAGGATTTGATCTTGGATAGCCAATTACATTTCCAGTGATGATAACCGTTACACTAAGTTTGCCACTTAGTAAGTTTGAAAGCTCCATATTATTTGTTGATAGTAGAAGGACAAGTTTTTTACTCGGTAAATCAAGTTGCCTACAGTGTACTAAACAAGTGCAAAGATAACTGATTCTTGTTCTTATCCCTCGATACAGTTTCTCATCAGAGGATGTTCGCATGTGTCTTTTTAAATCTGAAAACCTGTCTGGTGAAATCCACAAAGAGATTAAACACTAAATGAAACTAAAAATAACTTCATTTACAAATCTCTTCTTTTCCAGTGAAGTTTTGTGTCTGTATCTTTAAATTCAGCTTCTCAAAAATAAACAAACAAACATTGATCCACCAACCTTTGCAGCAATATAAATTCAATTTTATGTCTCTCAAATTGCTTTGAATTTAATCTGAAAGAAAATGAAGATCCACACACTTTACAAGACTATGGCTTCTTGCAAGTTTACAAAATGCAGATGTACAATTTTTAATTCTGATGGCAACTGATTTTCATTTTTTTTATTATATATATATATATATATATATATATATATATATACACACACAAGAATTTACATTTTCTTCACAGAACAAGTAATAATTATTATTATTTTATTTTTTTTACATGGACAGTAATTTTATTACCTGGAATTATATACAAATATGTTGTAATCATAAACTGACTATTGAAGTGTACTTTTATCAAAAATCCGAATAAAAGATAATAACCTCACTTTTTGTTAATGTTTGTTTTTACATCACATCAACCCTTGTTGGAATACTTAAAGCTGAAGTTAGTCTTTTTTCAAGCAATGATATACGAGGTGCATACGATAAGTTTCCAGACTTTTTTCGTATGGGCACTTTTATTGATAGTACACACATGAAACTCTAGTCCCCTTTGAAGTAGTCTCCTCTGGCTGCAATGCACTTGTTGTACCATTCCAACAACTTCTGGAAGGCCCCATGGAAGTCCTCTTGTGTGAGTGTATCAATGACTTTCTTCACAGCCTCTTTCATCTCCTCAATCGTCTCATAACGACAGCCTCTGAGCTTAAGGAATAACCAAAAGTCACAGGGTGCAAGGTCTGGACTACAGGGAGGCTGAGGAACTGTCTTGATACCCATGTTGGTCAAGTAGTCTTTGACAATGATGGAGTTGTTGACTGATGCATTGTCCTAGTGGAAATGCCACTGACCCGATTTAAAGAGTGCTGGCCTCTTCTTGAGGAATCTCTTCCTGAACTCCCTTAAAACCTCAACATAGTAACCCTAACCCTTTGGCCAATCAACTCTGGTGTATTGACTTTCTTACTCCTCCCACACCTCTCATCATCCCTCACAGACTCCCTGCCTTCCTTGAATCTCTTATGCCACTCAAAAACTGATGCTCCATTCATGCAAGATGGTCAAAAAGTAGTCTGAAGCATTCCATACGTTTCTGTGGCATTTTTTCCAAGTTTAAAACAGAATTTATTGCATATCGTTCTAGAGTGTCAGATTTTTGAAATTCACCAGCTGTGACAATCAGGTTTTAGTAGGATGTATTCCAATTGCTGCTGTAGCTGTTCATTTGAAGCTGAAATCATAAAAATTGGTCAGTCATCTCATAAGATATATAGCAATAACATACTGAATTTTCAAGAGTCTTTGACAATTTTAAATGCCCATACGAAAAAAGTCTGGAAACTTATCATATGCACCTTGTAGTTTTAAGTAATTATTCCTATCTATATTATAATCCAGTTTGTATTTTGTCCACTTGTTTGCACATTATGCTCATCCACATACCCTTCCAGCGGCCAAGAAGAATATTCTTACACCCTCCCCTTCGACCAAGTGAAATATTCTTCTACATAGACATCACATCAGATTTTCGGGTCACCCTCGACTATGGTCGCTAACTTTACTTTATTGTGATGTACAATACTTTTGTATTTCAAAATTCCAGGAGAAAAAGTAATTACTCAATATTTTTTTTCTGAATTTTTGGCCTAGTCCATTGTGTAGTCAGTGTGTTCTACAGTCCCAGCTGACTGGACCATTATACATGGTAAAAAATGTATCATCTTAATTATTTTAACACTTCATCTGTATTTGTAATATCAATGTTTAAAAGCCAATGTATTGATGCAGTTTAAAATTAATCAAAATATCATCTCAAACAGATCTATTTGATCCCTTAATCAGGTCCTAATAGGTACTGTTGAATAGCGAAGAAAAACATCAATACTGATGTATAAAAATATGATCAGCTTCTTTTCTTTTATTATCTACAATGTATGGATGAATAAAGTAAGAGAGAGTTGAAGATGGCTGAGCTGCACACACAGTGGGTGATGGTACAGATCTTCTGTGAACTACTTCCCTCTTGCTTCTGCTTTTCAGGTCAAAATCTCCCTGTTTACATAATATTCCAGATGCCCACGCAAATTCTCATGGTCATATCTCCTCCAACCAGCTATTTACACATTGCACGTGGACACACCTCCTTCTAGCATGTCACCTACACAATGTATGTAGCATATCTGCTGGAGACACCTGTATCCTGTTTACTTTTGGTAATGGGTGTATTTTCTGTTATTTTTGTTACTAGTGTATAACTTCCTTTGAGTATGCCACTAACACAATTTATATGACATTTCTGCTGGAGACACCTGCATCCTATTTACTTTAGGTACCAGGTGCATTTCTGTTATTTTTGTTCCCAGTGTCCGACTTCCACAGTTTCATAGACATTAAAGGAGGTCTTCAAGTCAATATCCAACAGTACTGCTATTCCAGGTCAGAGTGGACCTGGAAATTATGGTAAAAAGAGGTGATATCATACTTTTCAGAATTCTAGAAATGGAACCTCACCATTGGATACAGTTTGGTGTCATAACCAGAACAGGCATTTTGGGGAACATCTTACTTCTTAACTGGGCCATTGGCCTAATGAGTAGGGTGTTCGCCAATGGTCAGGGAAACCAGGATTCAATCCCAGGTCAAATCATACCAAAGACTCAAAAAATGGTACTTGATGCCGTCTTGCTTAACACTTAACTTTATAAGGTAAGGATCAAGGGTAAAGTGGAGCAATCCAGGGAATGTAGTAGCGCCCTCTACACCTCAGTGTGGTAGCTATTGAAAAGGGAGCCTTTGGATCACCCTCGACTAAATTCACTAACTTTACTTACTTATTTAACCCTTTTGCAATAGATGCAGTTGGTATGTCTTAGGCTCTGCCAACAAGGAAAATGGTAAGTGAAGGCAAAACTGGTTGGGACATTTTTGTTGTTTTTTTTGTTTGTTTATTTTTTACTTTGATTAGGAGCTTACATCAGGTAGGTGGGTCGTTTTCATATCACCATTTTTACAACAAATTATTAAACATTTTGTTCAGCTTCTGCTGGATCTTGAAAAACAATGAGAAACACATAGAGATAAAAATATGACCTTATATTTTTATTCTTCGATGGTGACACTTGTGTAGAGCAAGTAAGTAGTTGCAGAGAGTTCACACACACACACAAGGGAGCTGTCAGGAATTGGAACAACCAGTGAAAACAGTATTTATCCTCCGTCCCACCAACCGGACGAGTGTGGCACAAGGTCGTTTTTTAAGGTGGGTCTGGGCATAGAGTTGTAGCCCAGATGCACCTGGCAGCTCAGAAAATGCCTTGGGCCCTGTTAGCATTCCCCTAAAAAAGGGGGCCTCAGGTGCCAGGCAATAAACCTAACCCAGCTGAGGAGGATTAAAGCCTGGGGGAACGACCCCCTGAGGCTCGATGTATGTTCAAAGACAAGACACACCTGACCAGATCCGTGCCATTGACACCACGGCCAGCCAAAGTGTGACCCATCTACTGGATTCAGTTGATTAAAATCAGTGGAAACTGAACTTCGTCTAAAATTCTTGACCATATATATTTTCAAAACTCCCATGAGACCCATATGACTACGCCACTTCACCCACACATTGCTTGTTCTCCATTGCTCACAGTTTACTCTAACACATTTTTTTTATGCCTCACATATCATAATGTACTGCTTGTTTTTCCAGTAGTCACTTTGTTGATTTTATTTACAACTGGATGTATCAGTCAATTACATCAGCCAGGTTCATTGCCAGTCAAGGTAATATATAACACTTCCAACTGAGAAAATGAAATAGACTTGATAGAAATAGGGAGTTGGTTGGTTGGTTAGTTGTTTGGATTTTATGACATATCAACCTTTGTAGGTTATCTAATGCCAAATCAATTTTAATGCAAATAGTTCTATTTCAAACAATTCAGTTTAGCATGAGTATAGTTTAATTGTTAAAAACATTTCTATTTCAAGCTATTCAGTTTATTCAAACAGTTATAATTCAGCTTAGTACAAGTACAGATTTTGTTTATAAACAGTTAAATGTCAAAACAGTTCTATATCAAACAATTCAGTTTAGTCTAAGTACAGTTTCAATGTCAAAAACATTTCTATTCAAACCTGTAGACAAACAGTTCTATTTCAAACAATTCAGTTTAGCATAAGTATGCAGTTAGTTCTGTTTAACCCATAGATAGGGCCCTACCAGGTGCTACCATTCTGGGCTAGAGTGGACCTGGGATCAATGGCAATATAGGGGTGCTCTGCATTCCCCAAAGCTCCAGCATTACTGGAACCTCACCATCAAACTGTTTAGTGTCATATCCAGGACACTCATGGGGGGGGGGTCTTACCCCTCTGTGTTAATGTCAAAACAGTTTTATTTCAGATAATTCAGTTTAGCATAAGTACACAGTTTAGATGTCAAAACAGTTCTATTCTAAACAATTCAGTTTAGTATAAATATGCAGTTTAAATGCAAAAAACAGTAAACTCAAGAAACCATGGTTTAGTTCTATTTAACCCATAGATAGGATCCTTATCAAAGCATACCACTCCAGGCCAGAGTGAACCTGGGAGCAATGGCAATGAAGGGGTACTCCGTATTCCCCTAAGCTCCAGCATTACTGGAACCTCACCATCAGATTGGTTCTATGACACTGCAGAGAAGCATTCGGTGTATTCTACAGCTCCAGCTGACAAGAAACAGGAAGACCATACAATGTAAAGTAAGTAAAGTTGGCGACCGTAGTCGAGGGCAACCAGAAGGCTCCCTTTTCAATAGCTACTACAGCGAGGTTTAGGGGAGGGCGCTACTCCTTTTCCTGGATTGGTCCACTTTACCCTTGATACATACCTTATATTGCTGAGTGTTAAGCATGGAGGTATCAAGTACCATTTTTAAAGTCTTTGGTATGACTCGACCTGGGATTGAACCCAGGTCTCCCGGACCATTAGCGAACACTTTACCCACAAGGCCATTGAGTCAAATTATATAGACAGTGCCAGTTCCCACCAGATCAACAAAGTTAAGCAGCAATAAGCCAGCTCAATACTTAGATGAGTGACCACTTAATAGCAATGCAGACCTGACCAATAAAATGAAATGCAGTTTTTTCCAAGCAGCGATCATGTTGATACTGCTGTATGGATGCACTACATGGACACTATATGGAGAAAAAGCTTGATGGCAATTACACAAGAATGCTGCGAGCAATATCGAACAAGTCCTGGAGGTAGAACCCCACAAAGCAGCAGCTGTTCTGCCATTTACCACCCATCACGAAAACTATCAAAGTTAGGCGATCCAGACATGCGGGACACTGCTGGAGAAGTAAGGACAAACTCATAAGTGACATACTCCAGGGGACCCCTTCACATGGACAAGCAAAGACAGGACAACCAGCTAGAACCTGTATACAACAGCTCTGTGCTGATACAGGATGTAGTCCTGAAGACCTGCCAGAAGCAATGGACAATAGAGAAGGGTGGTGAGAAAGGGTCAGGGATATCCGTGCTGATGGCACGACATGATGATGATGATGATGACTGTATGACAAACTTATCCAACTATTCTTATCTAATAATAATCATTTGTTTGCACAATTATGTGGTTTCAAGTATTCCTATCTAATACCAATTTATACACAATTATTCTTTCAAGTAACAATTCCTATTTTTATGATAATTTATTTCCACACAATTATCTTCTTTCAAGTAACTATTCCTATTTAACAATCATTTGTTTGTAATATATGGTTTCAAGTATTCTTTTCTAATACTATCAATTTGAACACAATTATATAGTTTCAAGTAAGTATTCCAATTTGATAATAATAATAATGTTTGCACACAGATATATTGTTTCAAATATTCCTATCAAATACTAATAATTCACACACAATTATATTTTTAAGTAACTATTTCTATTTGATAATAATTTTTTTGCACACAGTTATTTAGTTTCAAGTATTCCTATCTAATACTAATAACTTAAACACAGTTATGGCTTCAAGTAACTATTTCTCTTTAATAATAATTAGATTGCAAACAATTATATTATTTCAAGTATTCCTATCTAATATTAAAAATTCATTCATAATTATGTGTTTTCAAGTAACTATTCCTGTTTAATAATAATCATTTGTTTGCACAGTTATATAGTAGCAGATATTCTTATCTGATACTTTATACACAATTATGTTTTCAAGTAAGTATTCTGATTTTATCATTTGTGGGAACACTGTTATATGGTTACATTATTCCTAACTAATACTAATAATTTATACACAAATGCAAGAAATTCGCAAAAAGCAAAAAAAAAAAAAAAATGTTGACATTTTCTTTATCTTGGCTAATAAATTCCATAATTCAGGAATCCTGAAAGCCAGCAGAAATAAAACCAATAGAAAAAAAAACACTTAAATGGACAGGCTCATTTATTCATAAGAGTTATTTGACCTGAGGACAAATAAGACATCTAAAAAAGTTTTTATAAGGCACTTATTAAAAATATAGGTTCTGAACTTTCAAATATACATTGTCAATATAACTTTTCAGTGTGAATTATACAATAAAATTAGGCTTAAAAATGTGGACATTGTTAAATCCAATAAAAACACTTTTTGTTTGGATTTTTGAGATATGGAATTATCATTACCATTATTTTACTAAGATTAGTGTCCTTGTCTTGTTTGTTATAGTCCCAATATTTCGAACATAGTGGCCCCAAGTCCCCTTCAGATGGTACTTAGCATTTGTTGTATGTCCTACCAACTGGACGAGTGTGGCACCAGGCCTTTTTTTAGGTTGATATGGATGCAGGGCCGTAGCCCAGACATACCCAGTAGCTCCAAAAATTCCTTAGGCCCCATCGGCATTCCCCTAACTGGGGCACCTCAGATGCCAGGCGATAAACCTAGCTCCTCCAAGGAGGGTTATAGCCTGGGGGGACAGCCCCCAAGGCTTGAGGAGAACCAGTCTTGGCATGCGTGACATGAATGCCGACTTCCGAGAATCCATGTCAGACAGCCTCAACCAACTGTGACCGGAACCAGGACACACCCGACCTGATCTGTGTACCGAGCCACACGGCCAACCAAAGTGTGTCTCAGCTCAGTGATGCCTAGACTGGTACTTACAATATACTGAATGTATCCTCTGCAGAGAAGTATGACCCACCCCACAAAAAAAGAGGTGTCATGGATTTGACACTTAACTGCATCTGCTGGTGAGGCTCCACTTGAGGAGATTTAGGGAGTGTGGTGTACTCCTACATAGCCATTATTCCCAGCCCCACTCTGACTTAGTGGTAGTACCTGTTAGGGTCCTATCTATGGTCCTAATAGATCTGTTTAAAAATGCTTCATTTTTGATTGGGCTAAGTGCAAAAAAATCTAAGAAATAACAAACAAAACTGTAAATATGAATGTACAATAGATGTGATTCCCTAACCTCAAGGCATAAAATAACCCCAGATGGGTTGACATGTCATCAAAAATTAATCAATTAACCAGGTGTCTGCTGAAATTTGTTACTTTCTGAGATCTTATTGAACATTTTATTCAAATCTTGCAATCAGCTTAGATTGTTCCATTGTCCACAATACAAGTATGTATTTACCCAACCCCTCTGCCACAAGCAGATGTGTGACACAAGACCAATATGTATTTACCCAAGTCCTGTGACACAAGGTCAATTTTTAAGAGGAGTATGTATTTACCCAACCCCTCTGCCACAAGCAAGATGTGATGCAGTGTCAATTTTTAGCAAAGTACTGCTGGGATTCAGTTTTTTTTCTAAAGGGTCCAGTCTCCCCTAGCTAGAGGGAGATTAGATGGATTCATGCCTTTCTCAAGAGCATTAGTTTATGCTAGAAGTAATTCCATGTCAGTTAATTAATCCTTGTAATATCACACACCTGTCTCTTTGACTGAACCAGAGAATAGGACTTGTTTCGCTAGCTAATCCAAGGATCAAATTCATCATTTTTGGTTAATTAGATATGCTTAATGAATATTTAATCCATTTGGCCACAACTTTTCAAACTGTCTGGTAGCAATAATCTCTAGGTGTGTGGAAAAAATAAGTCAAATTAGATTCATTTTTGACAAAACTTTAGTAGAGGGTTGCAAAAATGTGTCATTAATGCAAAAAGTCTCAAAAGCTGTGCATTAGGCCACAATACTATAAGATAATCTGGAAGTGACAGTTAAGAGAGAAATGACTAGATTTCAGAATTTAAAAATCCAACCATCTGATAATATTATAGATATTGCAACTATCTGATTGCTCAGTAGATCAAGGCTTCTAAAACTTTTTGAAAGATACCCCCATCCTTGTAACCAAATTTAAATTCCATTCACCCTCAAATAAATTGTGCACATAGACTTCACTTTAAAATCAAAAGTCACTTCAATAAATTCTTCTTTAAGAAAGAAATTTGTACTTTCCAATTCAACATAAAATGGAAAAAATAATTGAATTAAGCTTAAAAGTTTTCTTGCTAATTTTTAATTTGGCCAAAATTTTATTCATCCTCAAGGGTAGACAAGCTTTGCTATGATTACAGTATCATGCAATGAGTCATACTCTGGTTTAGGGGATGAGATAATACCAAAAAACAAATAAAAAAGAAATAACTGATATGAGAAATCATCTAGCATGGGCAGTAGATTGAGAACAACCTACCCAAATAGATTAAATAAAGAGTTTGGTTTAAAACTTAAAAAGTTACCAACAATGATAAACACCTAAACAGATTTGTAAGGTATATAGGTCAATTGGCTATGTGTCAGTTGTAATGTCAGTATCCAGGTTCAGAAATCCAAATTTTCAAGCCCGACATCAAATACATAAAGAAAAAGAAGTTAAAAAATCTGACTTCCAGATCCATATAGAGTGACCTAACTCATGCTCACTGCCTGCTCTTCAAAAAGCAATGGATTTTACAGAGAAGACAAATTTATGATTACTCAATAACCAAGTACCATGGCTCCTATGACACCTCTATTGCAAAGACCATATAAACTTTTCATTCAGACAAGTCACAGACACCTGCACCAAATGCACCCTAGTTGTAGTCGTTTTTTGTGACAGTCTAGTTCCCTGCAACAATGCAACAGCTCAAACATTCTAACTATAACAATTAACGTCACTAATCCATGTAAATCAATGTTTAATGACTTGAATACTTTTTAAAAGAAAATCTATTTCTTTGTGCTTAAAACTATCATGCAAACAATTTTTAATGGAAAAATACTATTTCTTTTTATCACTTAGAATATTCAGACTATTGACCTCATCTTTATTGTAATACTCACAACGTTTCAGCTGATATGTCCTTTGGCCTTCTTCAGGTGTACCATGTTGAACTTGGGAGCCTACACAGAACCTTGAACCTTATCCACTGCACCACGTGCCTAGCTGGGCACATGGTGCAGTGGATAAGGCATTTGGTTGGAAATTGCTTCTGAGTGAAAATCATCTGGGGGTTGCAGGTTCAATCCCAACTACAGGTAAGAATAACAAGGAATACTTACTATAACTTAGCACTTGTACCTGGTCATGGATAACAGAATCGAAACAGTCTACCCCCATTGATTAAATAAAGGGTTCAGTTCGAGGTTCTATATAGGCTCCTGACTTCATTAGGAACACCTGAAAAGGCCCAAGGACATATTGGCTGAAACATTGTAATAATAATGATAATAAAGATGAGTTAAATAGTTCGAATATTCTAAGTGATAAAAACCATCAAACTTCATCTCAGGAATTTTGACAAATAAAATACTATTTATTGTGTGTTTTCAGATGTCACTTTAGGTATGACTTTACTGAAATAGCAGATCCACACACCTCACAAAAATATGGTTTCTCTCCACTGTGTGTTTGCACATGTGTGTTCAAATCAGATTTTGCTGAAAAAGCAGACTCACAAATATCACAGGCATATGGTTTCACTCCAGTGTGTATTCACATGTGTAGTCTTAATGTTTGAAGACTGGGAAAATCTTGATTTACAAACCTCACAAGAAAATGGTTTCTCTCCTGTGTGTTTGCATGTGTCTTTTCAGATGTGAAGTCTGTGAAGAAGCATAACCACAAACATTACAAGAATATGGTTTTTCCCCAGTGTGTGTATGCATGTGTCCTTTCAAATCAAAATTTATTGAAAATGTAGAGGAACAAACTTCACATGCATATGGTTTTTTATTTGTGTGTTTTTGCATATGTAGTTTCAGATAAGAACTTCTTGAAAATGCAGACCCACAAACTTCACAAGAAAATGGTTTCCCTACTGTATGAATTTGTAGATGCAATTTCAATACTGAACGTCTTGAAAATACTGACAAACAAATATTACAAGAAAATGGTTTCTCCCCGGTGTGTCTTTGTATGTGCCTCTTCAAATTTGAACTCTGTGAAAATGCTGTTCCACACTCAGTATAAGAATATGGCTTTACGTGATTGTGTGTATAAATGTGTCTCTTCAGATTTGAACTCTGTCAAAAAGAACTTCCACATATGTCACAGAAATAGGGTTTCTCACCAGTGTGTATTTGCACATGTATTTTTAAATTTGAACTATTGGAAAAGGTATATCCACAAACCTCACAAAATATTCTCTTTCTTCTGGTAATTCTGATTTAACTCTTACAATCTTATCTTTACTGAGTTGGAAATCCATACTTGCAATATTCTGGGTCTTATTGCTGGCTACTTTACACTGATTTATTTGTCACCATCAGAGCCTGTAAGAAGAAGGAAAATATTCTTACAAAATGAGTGACATTAACTAATAAGACTGTGGACAAAAACTTAAATACATATAATTATTATAGTACATTGAAAGTAATTACTCCAAAGTTTATTTCATGTACACATCTAAAGATGATTGAAAGATACCACGGTGTTACTAGTGTGAGTAAAAAATTTTGCAATATTTTAGTTGTTCATTTGCTTTATTCTTCAAGTTACAACAAAAGCAGCCAATCATTCAAAGAAGAGGCCATCATGTTACACCATCTGAAGTCACCTTTCTACCAGTTGTCTGATTCCACATCTTGTCCTTTGAGGCAAAGAATTCCTTCAAGGAAGCTTTCACTTCCTCTTGGTTGTTGAACAAAACAAGTAATATTTCAAGAGATCTAGGCTCAGACTATATGCTGCATGTGGTATAAGTTTAATTCCCTCAAGTTTTTAGAGTTTATTTTGGAAACTAGCAAGTAGTGCAAATATTGCAAAACTTCTGATTCACCGATGTATAAATATCATTGTAACTAGCAATTCTTGAATTCTTGAATTACCTGCTCAGCTTGCTGGGGCTGTAGACTGCAAAGGTGCAGTAGGTATATTTTACAGCCTCAGCTGACAGGGTGATCTTGGTTTGGCTAGGATTTTATGGCATATCAACAACCATTATAGGTTATTTAATGCTAAATCCTATTTATAGATATATATTAAATATTTATTTGTAAACATTTTGTTTATAATATTTTCAAATGACCCTGAGCTCTTCTTTTTTGCACACAGTTAAATGGTTTCAAATATTTCTATCTAACAAGAATAATTCTATTTACGACTGACACCGAAGCAGTGAAAAGTATTGCTAATTCTATTTAACATTATTCATATGTTTGTACACAGTTCAATGGTTCCAAGTTTTGCTATGTATCACTAACAATTCAATTAAACATCAGTCATTTGTTTACACACAGTCGAATGATCAAACAGTTCTATTTTAAACAATTCAGTTTAGAATAAGTCATTTGTTTGCACTCAGTTTAAACGTCAAACCAATTCTATTTGACCCATAGATAGGACCCTGTTGGGTGCTATAACTCCGGGCAAGAGTAGACCTGGGAGTGATGGCAATGAAGGGGTACTCCTCATTCCCCAAAGCTCTAGCATGATCGGAGCCTCACCATCAGATTGTTTAGTCTTATAAACAGGACACTCATTGGTGTGGTGGGGTTACCTCTCTGAAGAGATGCAGTCAGTGTATTCTACAGCCCCATCTGATTGAGCTGCTGACAATATGAAGAAGAGTTATTATTGTCAAAAGATACAAGTAGATTCATAAGCCTTAGAAATGCAGACAATTAATTAAAAAAATGGAGATATTTTTGATACTCTTTAATATTTGTGCTAGTATCTTCACCTTTGGTATAATGTTTTAGCAAATGGGATCAGTGGGTTCCTCTGGTAAATTGGTTTTACAGCATTGTTAGGTTGTTTAATACCAATGTCTTTTTATAAGTATTTATATAGTTTCAAGTAACTATTTCGATCAAATAATAATTTGTTTGCACACAGTCATATAATTTCAAGTATTGTTATCTAATACTGATGTTACCTAGTCATCTTCAGAGGGGTAAGACTGCCCCCCTTGCTGAGTACCCTGGATACGACACTAAACAATCTTCAGTAATGCTGGAGGTTTGGAGAACGTGAGTACCCCTTCATTGCCATCGCTCTCAATTCCACTCTGGCTTGGAGTGGTAGCACCCATTAGGGTCCTATCTTTGGGTAAAATAGAACTAAACTGTGTACATATGCTAAACTGAATTGCTTGAAATAGAACTATTTTGACATTTAAACTGTGTACCTATGCAAGACTGAATTGTTTGAAATAGAACTGTTTTGACATTTAATAATATATACTTACACTAAACTGAATTGTTTGAAATTTAATTCAGCATTAAATGAGATGAAAAGAGTGGATTCGCCATAAAACAAAATAACCACCCAGCCAACTAATACTGACGATCTGTACACAATAATGGTTTCAAGTATTTCAAGCAATATGGTTTCAACTAACAAATAATAATCCTTTGTAAACAATTTTTAATACAAATAATTTGCACACAATTATATGGTTTCAACAATAATCCCTTGTAGACTATTATAGCTTCAAATAATTATTATTAATATAATTTGCACAGTTATATGTGAAGAAAATAGAAAAATAAAATAATCCAAAAGGGATGAATTTATTAAAATGAAAAGTCATAAATAAATTCATCACTTTTGGATTATTTTGTTTTTCAATTTTCTTCAGAGTGTTGGATTCATTTCATTTTAAATTCAAAGTTTTTCTATCAAGCCCATTTACCATACTAAAATGAAAGAGCCTAGTTTACCCTGCTACTTTCCCATAGCTGAAGAGAGATTAGTTGGATGCTTACCTTTCCCAAGGACATTGGCACTCAGTGAAATGCAAACAGTCTTATTCAGGATTTGAACTCAGATAGCTGAGTTCACTTCTTAAGACAGTAACCCCACCCGAAAGAAGCCAAAACCTTAAAATATGCTGATTATAATTTGACCTACAAATGGGACCCTTGCCTAAAGCTACTTTTCTTTCACTACTGGAAGTTACTCCTACAACCCACTGGACTGTACTATTACTTGTAGCATAAATCAGCAAGCAAAAATCAGACACTATCGAGGCCTGTCCGACTTGGTCATGAAGGACTAAAATGTAGTATCTATTCCAGCTTTCCTGCTTCATCCCAGCTGTTCCTAATCTTGCGACGACAAATATCCTTTTCTGTACATTTTTCTCATTACTGTCCATTTCCTATGATTATAATCATTAAACCATAAGTGTCTTCTTTCTTTTGCATAGTTATATAGTTGCAAGTATTCCTATCTAATACTAAAAATTTCCAACAGATCTATTTGACATGTAAATGGGACACTAACAAATACTACCACTCCAGGTCAGAGTTAGCTTGGGATTAATAGCAAAAAAGTGGTGACACTATAGTTCCCAAAGTTGGAACCTTACCACAAGATGTAGTTCAGTGTCATACCCAGGACACTCTTTTGGTTGGAGATCTTACCCTTATCCAACGGATGCAAACCATTAGAGTGGCTTACATAATGTAATCATTGTTAGTTCATTTCTGAGGAGATGGAGACCAAGCAAAAAATTAGCTGTGATATATATATATCTTTATCTGAAACAATAATCCAAGTAACAAAGATAATTGGTTTGGTTTGATGGTATTTTATGGTTGTTGCTTGGTTGGTTGTTTGGGTTTTATGGCATATCAACTTTTGAAGGTTATTTAATGCCAAATCTATTTTTATGCAAATAGTTCTATTTCAAACAATTCAGTTTAGCATAAGTAGACAGTTTAATTGTCAAAACGTTTCAATTTCAAGCTATTCAGTTTATTCAAACTGAGCTAATTCAGTTTAGTATAAGTACAGATTCTGTTTACACAGTTAAATGTCAAAACAGTTTTATATTAAACATTTCAATTTAGTGTAAGTACAGTTTCAATGTCAAAAATAGTTGATTTCAAACAATTCAGTTTAGCATGCAGTTTAAATGTAAGTACAGTTTATTTGTCAAAAACATTTCTATTTAAAGCTTTTCAGTTTAGTCAAACAGTTCTAATTCAAACAAATCAGTTTAACATAAGTATACAGTTAGTTCTATTTATCACATAGATAAGGCCCTATCAGGTGCTACCATTCTGGACCTGAGTGGACCTGGGAGCAATGGCAATGAAGGAGTGCTTCGCATTCCCATATTTTATGGCATATCAAAACTTGAGGGTTATTTAAGGCCAAAAATGAAAAGATTTTACTTGTTTTCAAGGATATGAATGTAGTAGAGTCTAAATCTCAATTTATCTCTGAGTGAAAGTCACACATTATTTTATGATCTGTATTTTAGATGCATTTTTTAATTGATAATTTTGACCGTAAAAATTAAGTAATGAAGTTAATGACTTATATTACTGTATTATTTTAATCATTATACTAAGCCGAGTCAAAAGTTTTGCAATATTTTGCTAATATGTGGCATAATAATTTGGCAACTCCAGATGCTTTTTCTGAGGCCTTGAAGGTGATGAACCGCTCTGAACTGTGAGCTACAATGTATGCCTGATACTCTTAGAGTGCTACTTGATGGATTTGCCTTTACAGCTTCGAGTACGGCTTCAGAATTCATGCTTTTAGGCCTACCTGACCTTGTCTAACCATTGAAGTTCTTGCAGTTCAAACTCTTAAAGCATAAGTTCATGGAATTAGACTACATTGCACATTCATCTTTGCAACTTTCAAATCCTACACAGAGTGAAGCAATGCACAACATGTAAGCACACCAACTATCACAATACTACCAACTAAAACTGGTACATATCATGGCTTGAACAGCTTTGGTTTATGTGATATACATGCTGTAAACTAACATGTTCCAAAACATTGCAAAACTTTTGACTCAACCAAGTAATAGTAACATTTGACAATTAACCCTCACCCATTACTCCCTCGCCTACTCCAAGCCAGATTATTAACTGTTAGATCAATAGATGATATAGATCTGTTTAGGAATTAGTATTGGATTATAAGTTGGCCGACCATAGTCAAGGGCGACCCAAAAGCTCCCCTTTTAATAGCTATTACATTGGCCTAATGAGTAGAGTGTTCACCAATGGTCTGGGAGATCAGGTTTCAATCCCAGGTCAAGTCATACCAAAGACTCAAAAAATGGTACTTGATGCCACTTTGCTTAACACTCAGCATTATAAGGTAAGGATCAAGGGTAAAGTGGAGCAATCCAGGAAATGGAATAGCACCCTCCCCTACATCACGGTGTAGTAGCTATTGAAAAGAGCCTTTGGGTCAACCTCGACTAAGGTCGCCAAGTTTTCTTTTTACTTTACAACAAGGTGTAGAGAGGGGCACTACTCTTTCCAAGAAATCAGTTAACTATGTGTAAGATATTTATATTAGATATGAATAACTGAAACCACATAACTATAATTGCAAACAAATTGTTATTATTATTATTATTAGATAAGATTGGTTTGTCTAACAGCACATCAATCCCTTGTGGTTTACTTAAAGTGAAAATTTGATTTAGATAATTTACACACAATTATATGTCATGGCCATAATTTTCAGGTCCATTCTGACTTGGAATGGCAGTACCTGTTTGGGGCTCACATCTATGGGTCAAGTCGATCAGTTTGAAAATTATTCATATTTGATTGGACTGCGTGCCAGAAAAAAACAAAATAAAAAGTTGGCTGAGGCTGGAGAATACACTGACAACATCTCTGCAGAGGAGTAAAACCTCCACATAATGAGGATTCAATGTAAGACAATAAACTGCAGCTGATGGTGAGACTCCAGTTCTTGAACTTTGGAGAGAGTGGAGAAGCTCTTCATTGCCATTATCCCTGGTCCACTCTGACCAGGAGTGGTAATATCTGTTAGGATCCCATCTATGGGTCAAATAGAACTGTTCAATCATTTACTATGATTGAAACCCAAGTGTGTACAATTAGAACTATTAGTGTTAGATAGTAATACTTGAAACCATTTATCTGTGTGCAAACAAATGAGCTCTGGCTTGTGTAAAAACAATGTTACCAACAAACAATTCACTCACAAATCATATGTATAAACAGGATTTGGCATTAAATAACCCACAAAGATTGACATACCATAACCCCACCACCACCAAAAAAAGAAAATTTTTAAACAATGACACAAGTGAAATATCAACTCAATTCCCTACACTGTAGCCATAAAATAACCCCTGATAATTTTATATGCTGTTAAAATTAATTAACAATTTTATGATTTCAAGTATTCCTTTCAATTACTAATAACTTATACACAATCATATAACTCAAGTAATTATTTCTATTTAATGATAAAAAATTTTCACACAGTTATATCATTTCAAGTATTCACATTTAAGACTAAAAGAATATGTGATATGAGGTCAGGTAAAGTAAGTAAGAAAGGTAAAAAGTTCTTTCACTAATTACTTAAATTTTTGGTTTGGTTTGTTGGACACCATATCAACCGTCTTGGGTTATCTAAAACCAAAATTTGATTCATTTGTAAATGTCTGATTATAACCACTATATTTCCAATATTTCATTGCAATCATTTTTATTTATTGCATGAGGGTCAACAGAAAAGTTCATAGGCTAACCAAGATACTCTCGTAGAATGTGATTAAATATGATTTATTTTTCTGGTGGTTAACATACTTCTTCCATTGGTACTGCAATCCCTTTTGAAAAAAAAGTTATCAACAATAGATATGTCATCATATTAACTTTTCAGTCCACATCATTATAAGTAGTAAAGTTGGCGACCATAGTCGAGGGTAACCCGAAGGCTCCCTTTTCGATAGCTACTACACCAATGTGTAGGGAAGGGCGCTACTCCTTCCCTGGATTGCTCTACTTTACCCTTGATCCGTACCTTATAATGCTGAGTGTTAAGCAAGGAGGCATCAAGTACCATTTTTTGAGTCTTTGGTATGACTCGACCTGGGATTGAACCCAGGTCTCCCGGGCCATTGGCGAACACTCTAACCCCTAGACCAATAATGCTGGACTGGAATATTGTTGTGAGTGAGTTTGAACTCCAATTGTACTACTGTAACATAATTGAATGGCTCATAGAAAACTGAATAAATGAATAAATAAAGCAGACAGTCTGTGAATAGCCAGGTTGAGGCACTCTGGTAATTAAAAATGACTAGGGAAAACTGGAGGTCCGAAATTCTTGTAAACATGCACAGAAGTGAGGGGAAGTGGATGTCTCTCCCGCCGAGTTGGCAGTGAGAAGTGATAAGTCATCAGTAGAACACCAGTTATGAAGATGTAAGGAGATGAAAGTTCACAAGCCTCAATTTTGTGGGTGCATTCTAAAGTGGGTATTATACAACATGACCCAGTGGACAAAGATGTGAGAACCAGAAAAAAATTCAAGGTTTGTGTCTGCTCTCTCTTTCTTGATATGATATGTTGCTTATAAATGTCTAGTTGATGCTGTCATCTTAGTTTCTGTTTTTCTTTCTCTCGGCAACTACTTGCAACTCAGTAGTAAACCTTTGAGTAGTTTAACAGAGTTTTTACATTTGTCAACTTGTTACCACAACAGGACTGAAAAAAGTCTTTCTTGATACACCAATGGTACACTACTAGGCTCACTTTCAGACTAATACTTCCCTCTTCAGTCATGAATTAAATAGTACCATGACTTTTTCTACCAGGATGGATTTGGCATAAATAACTCATAAAGGTTGATATACCATTAAACAAAGAAACAAAAATAATATAATTTTTGAACAGATCTATTTGACCGATAGACAAGGCTCTAATAGGTACTACCACTCTGAGTCAGAGTGGACCAGGGAGTAATGACAATGAAGTTTGGTTTGGCTTTATGGCATATCAGTCCTTATAGGTTATTTAATGTCAAATCTGGTTTATACATATATATTAGATATATATGATTTGTAAACATAAGTCAACAAAGTTGAATTGCTACCTATCACAAACAATTCAATTAAACATTAGTCATTTGCTCACACAGTTAAATGATCAAACAGTTCTACAGGGTGTCTCAATATACATGGGACCCATGTGACAGCTAATAACTCTACTAACAATAATGTTGTGTTCTTTTTTGTTTCAAATATGAAAATTGTATACGATAACTATTAATCCTCGATCACAATACCTTTGACAAGAAAGGAAAAATATTTTGTGTCACTACTTATTTGGAGACAAAATCATTCAAAACTGTCTCAAAATAATATGATAATGATTTATAACTGAGACAAGAAACTCAAAAAAAGATTGAATGTCCTAGAAGCTGATATAATAACAATTAAATAAAAACATTGATTTGATGTCTCTAACTCAAAGGATGCATTTTTTACAAGACGTGTTCCAAATGACTAACATTGCACTTGGCTCAGTAATAAATCATTATCATATTAATGGGTTACATTTATTTTGAGAGACCCCGTATTTTAAACAATTGAACTTAACATAAGTGAAATTTAAATGGTTCCAAGTATTGCTATGTATCACTAACAATTCAATTAAATATCAGTTATTTGTTTACATGCAGTTAATTGACCAAGCAGTTCTATTTCAAACAATTCGATTTAACATAAATTATTTGTTTGCACTTAGTATAAATGTCAAACAGTTCTATTTGACGCATAAATACGACCCTATCTGGTGCTACCACTGCGGACCAGAGTCGACCTGGGAGTAATGGGAATGAAAGGTTACTCTGCATTTCTGAAAGCTCCAGTATTACTGGAGCTTCACGATCAGATCATTTAGTGTCAAATCCAGGATACTCGTTGGAAGAGGTGCTCTTTGCAGAGATGTAGCCAGTGTATTCTAGAGCCCCAGCCAACTGGGCTATGACAATGAAGGGGTACTCCACACTCCCGAGAGCTCAAAAAGTAAGGGTCTCATTATCGGATTAAACTCAGGAGACCTTTTTTAGTGTGAGATCTTACCAATTGGCAGGAAATGCAGTGGGGGTATTCTAATCCTTGCTGGTGGAACAGGAAAGTTTTTGGTTTTTCTTTAACTGTGTCATTTGGTAGTTTTACCTTGATCCAAATAGAATCATTTAGACAAGAAAGAGCTGGGTGTGAAATGATTAAGGTAATTAATTATATTATTTTATTTATTTGGTAAAATTGTAAGTTTGTTAAAGACTTTAAATGTAAATGTTAAGTTAAGTAAGTAAAGTTGGCAACTTTAGTTGAGGGTAACTCAAAAGCTCCCTTTTCAATAGCTACTACACCGAGGTGTAGGGGAGGGAACTACTCCTTACCCTGGATTGCTCCACTTTACCCTTGATCCTTACCTTATAATGCTGAGTGTTAAGCAAGGTAGCATCAAGTTTCATTTTTAGTCTTTGGTATGACGCGTCCTGGGATTGAACCCCGGTCTCCCGGCCCGTTGGCGAACACTCTACTTATTAGGCCAATCTTTTGACATATACAGAGAGTCTTGATATACATGGGACCCATGTGTTTCTCACAAAAGTCATACATGTGCACAGGAGGCAATCAGATTTAACACCTCATATCAAAATAATGTTGGGGAAGACAGGATATGGATAATAACTAAATTAAGACTTGTTAACCTGCGTAGGGAAATAAGAGTTTGTGATACATATGATGATTCGAGAAAGTATGATGCAATAAGTAATTAAAATAGATCATATATAAAATTTAGAGAATTTGTAAATTACAGCAAGTTACAAGTAGGGTCAGAGTGAGGGTACTGGAAGTTCAAAGTGGATGAGATGCAGTACTACAACAAAGCCGGCCAAACTAAACAACGAAAAGACTAAACCAGCTGTGTGTGTTGCCTGTTCCACAGGGCGTATATCTCTCTGTATATCAAAATAGGTGATATATCCTTTTATGCTATCTCTCTCTTGTTGCAACAAACAAAGAAATAAACTATGTTATCAAGTAACTAACAAACTCGTTCATGCCATGTTTTAGGAGTAAATTTATGCCTAGGTTTTCTTTCATTGCTGTGTCATTGAGGAAACGTTACATGTAAATTCATACTTTTTTCAATTAACTTAAAGTAAACACAAGAATGATCAACGAAATTTGGCATTAAAAAAAATGAAAAGTGACGAACAGGCGATGAAAAAATCTTGTAGACTTGCAGCAAGATCTGACAAAATCCCAATGCAACAAAACACCATACATAAAAAGAAGAAAAGAGAAAAACAACCTCAGAATATGAATTGAATTACCATGACCAGAAAATCCGCCGAACACCTACGCACGATATACGGGTATGGGATACACATTTTTTCTAGTCTTAAAATAAGCAATAAAAACATACTTAAGAACATTCTAGAAATTTAGGATCAAAACTGCATTAGCATGTAAGTTACATTTTTATATTTTTCAACCAATCAGCTAAAAACATAGAATAGAACATTCTAGAAAAATAGGATTGGAAGTCAACTAACGGAAAATATTTAGGCTCGAAAATAAAATAGTAAAATACAAATCTGATTGGTCAATAAATGTCTACGCGCTAAAATTTTAGGACGATTCTTTGATCCACCTGTAGGATATAAATAACACAGAGTTAGGGAGCCATGACACAAAACACAAGCTTACACACAGACGAAGACAAGCCACTAAGCCAGTAATGCAGTAGCCGATACTGTGTCCGACAAATTCCTTTCCTTCCTCAACTAAAGTTCATGACCTCTCTTCAGATGGCCGAGAATCACATTCAAAAGAAAAACCCGACAAACATTCTTTCATCAACGCGACATGCTGTCGCCACAATCATAAAACCCGCTATGAACTTAATGTAAGTAAGAACGACTTATTTATGGACTCCGTTAACATGAACATACACACATCTTTAAACAAATTTATTTTCTTCTTGTCAAACTTTATTTTCCAAAAGGCCAGTTACACATCATGTATTTTGTTTGTTTTGGGGGTGCCCGTGGTGTAATGGTTATCGTCGCAGGATGTGGACACGGCGACACGAGTTCAAATCCTGGACCTGACTGATTGCATTTTCACATAGCACTAATACCCTTGGGAAAGGTATGAATCCAATTATTCTCCCTCCAGCTATGGGTAAATAGTAGGGCAGACTAGGTTCTTCAGCCTTGGTTAGGCAACTAGTCTAGGAGAAGGAAAACTCTGAATTCCAACCTGTTAAACTCCGCTTAAAAATTGACCTTGTGTCATATCCTGCCTGAGCAGAGGGGTTGGTAAATATGATTTTGTTTGTTTTCATATTCTGTTATATGCATATTAAATTGTTTGTTGTTTAATGTTCGTTGTGTTCTATTCCATTTCTTTTACGCGATTGTAAAGTTTTGTGTTGTATTTGTGGTGGGAATAATTCAGAGAGCAATACCCGTAAATTACGGACGCACATTTACTGTAATAACCAAATTACATACAACCCCCACACGGGAACACTGAACAGCTGTTTTGACCTTATTAGGTCTCATCAGCAGTGTATACCGTAACCTCCACCACTGGAGATCAAACCAGCGACCACAGATTACAATTATCATGGCTAGTTGATTTGGCATCACTTGTGTGCGATATGAACTGGTGGCTCAGTTGTAGAGTTTCGGCACAACAATCTGTGGTCGCTGGTTCGATCTCCAGCGTGGAGATTACGGTATACACTACTGATGAGGCCTGATAAGGTCGAAACAGCTGTTCACTGTTCCTGTATATCATGCGTAGGTGTTCGGCGGATTTTCTGGTCATGGTAATTCAATTCACAATATGAATTCCTCTACTTAAAAAATAAAAATATGTAAATCTCAGATTAATAGTTAATTATTTTTCTAGGGTTTAGGGCTATAGGAATTTATGGATGTGTGTGGTATTCTACCACCATCCTATTCCTATAATGCATTAGTCTATCTAACAATTAAACTAACACAAAATATTTTGGTAAGGAAAAACGAAGTCCATTTAGACTACAACGACATACATTTTATATACATATATAGTAAACATAATTAAGAAACATCATATGCATGGTAGATATAATTAAGAAACAGGACATACTGTCCCAAGGTGTAAAAAAAGAACATAAGCTGTTCTACAGAACCGACAGACCGATAGCGGCGATTAAAAATTAAAATTTTTCTAGCATAGGGAAATGGTTCACGAGGGATAATTTGCACGCAGGTGCTGGTTGTAAAAGTGTAGAACAAAGACAGGTTCTTTCCGGCCAGTGTCTGCTATCAAAAAGGGAAAGAATTCGCTTCTGGAAATGTCACATGACTAAACCGTCACGTGGTTCTCGGAAGCTTCACCTACAATTCCCAAAAAGGGAGACAACAGAGCAATAGAAGCAAATACTTTTTTTAGGAATTAAATGATATTTTATAGAAATTTCAAATGCTTGCATAAAAATGCTAGCTGATTACCTTAAAAAGTATTTCCACAGGTTTTTGTTAGAAAATATACCGGAAATTTAATTGAAATCCAATAGAAGTAAAATTAGATTTAATTATCTAAGTAACTTTGAGAACTAATCCTTACTTGAATAAATCAATAAAATAATAATAATAATTAAAGTTCTGTACATTATTTTTCTTAAAGTAAGATATTTGTGGTATGAGAAGGGGTCTTATCACGGTCTTTTTTTTTTTTTTGGAGTGTATTTTATTTTTTCTCATACACTCAAATCAAGGACTACGTCAATTTTACAGTAATTCCACCTCTAAAACACATTTCTTCCTCCGTTTAATTTTTTTCCCTTATTGTTAAAAAGAAAATACTTGAAAATTTACTTTACAATAAAATTACTAATTTAATTTCAGACCGGAAATTTTGTTCAAAATTTTCCAATGTTTACATTTCGATGAGGAAGCACATTCATTTCGCTGTGTAAAGTTCTATATTTAAAAAAAAATGCAAAAAACCTAAATTTCGCCAATTTAAAAAATAGTTTAATTTTATTTAGGTTATATTTGAAATGTCTTTTTTCATACAGCAGAAATAAACAGTTTAGAAAAAAAATTATTTTCGACGCGATGCTAAAATTACTCGCTAAGTTACCCCTCGATATCACCATAAACAAATGATATAAACATTTTTCTTACAACAGACTTTTAAAAAGATGTAGGGAAAACATAAATAAAATAAACGAATTTAAAAAAATCTCAACTTTTTGGTAAAAATAACTAAAGCGATTTTCCTTCCTTGAATTTTTTAATTTCTTTTTCAAGTTACCTTATCTTAGAGGTGTGAGCAACAAGGAAAACAAAGACCAAAATTTAAAAATAAATAAAAGTCGGTAATTTTCGTCTTCTCCCCAAATTTAGTAACCAACCTTTTTCTTTTAGGGATTCACATTCAACTGTATCCGTTTTTTTGTGGTTCAATTATTCAAAACAATAATGTTGAAAAATGAAATGGAGAAAAAAAAAACAGAAGAAAAAAAACCCAAAACAAACCTAATGGTACGAAACGAATAAATAAATAAAAATTATTTCGTCAGATGATAACGTGAGAGATTATTACTAAGAAACAATGGTGTAAAACACCAATCTATCCTCTCCGACCTTGGGCAAGACATAGTGAGTCTACATCATTCTTGAGCTAGACCAGACTAAACTTGATAGGGATAGTAAGAGAAGGAACTTGTATCGTGTATCGATTTAGTTATATTCCACAATGGTTGAATAAAGGTGTCTGGGTCAGTGTGTTCAGCTGTACATGATGGACGATATGAGATCTCCAACTTCCAGACTCTGAAGGGTATTTAATATACATTATACATATACGGAGGGCAACCAGAAGAGTCATGTTTCAATAGCTACTACACCGAGGTGTAAGGAATAGCACTACTCCTTTCCCTGGTTGCTCCACTTACCCTTGATCCGTACTTTATAATGCTGAATGTTAAACAAGGAGGCATCAAATACCATTTTTTGAGTCTTTGGTATGACTCGAACTGGGATTGAACCGTGGTCTCCCAGGCTATTGGCAAAAACTCTACCCATCATGCCAATGGGCCTATATACACACACACACGTGGTGCATACGATGTTTCCACATTTTTTTCATAAGGGCATTTAAAATTGTCGTAGACTCTTGAAAATTCACTATGTTATTGCTATACATCTTATGAGATGACTGACCAATTTTTATGATTTCAGGTTCAAATGAACAGCTAGAGCAGCAATTGGAATACACCCTCCTAAATCCTGTTGTCACAGCTGTTGAATTTCAAAAATGCAATCTGGACGTGAGGACACTTTAGAAGAACGACATGCAATAAAATTCTGTTTTTATCTTGGAAAAAATGGCACAGAAACGTATGGAATGCTTCAGACTGCTTTTAGACCATCTTGCATGAATCAAGAATGAGTTTTTGAGTGGCATAAGAGATTCAAGGAAGGCAGGAAGTCTGTGAGGGATGATGAGAGATGTGGGAGGAGTAAGGAAGTCAATACACCAGAGTTGATTGGCCAAATGGTTAGGGTTACTATGTTGAGGTTTTAAGGGAGTTCAGGAAGAGATTCCGTCGGAAGAGGCCAGCACTCTTCAAATCAGGTCATATGTATATATATATATACACGAGGATCATTAAATAAGTTTCCAGACTTTTTTCGTTTTAGCACTTTTATTGATAGTACACACATGAAACTCTAGTCCCCCTCAAAGTAATCTCCTCCGGCTGCAATGCACTTGTTGTACCATTCCATCAACTTCTGGAAGGCCCCATGGAAGTCCTCTTGTTTCAGCGTGTCAGTGACCTTCGTCACAGCCTTTTTCATCTCCTCAATTGTCTCATAATGACAGCCTCTGAGCTTAGGGAATAAGCAAAAGTCACAGGGAGCAAGGTCTGAACTGTAGGGAGGCTGAGGAACTGTCTTGATGCTCATCTTGGTCAAATAGTCTGTGACAAGGATGGAGTTGTGGACTGGTGCATTGTCCTGGTGGAAATACCACTGACCCGATTTGAAGAGTCCTGGCCTAAAAAACAGTCATCACTTTCTTGCTGTGATTTCATCATGGTTAGGTTGAGGGATGGTTGGGGAAAATCAATATGGCTGCCTTTTAAGATTGGACATCTATTTTATTTTATTTTATTTTTTGTATAGATTTATACACAATTATATAGTTTCAAGCAATTATTTGACCCATACATGGGATTCTAACAGTTACTACCCCTCTGGGTCAGAGTGGACCTGTTCATTGCTATTACATCCAGGTCCACTCTGACCGAGAGTGGTAGTAACTGTTAGAATCCCATGTATGGGTCAAATAGATCTGTGCACAAATTATTAGTATTAGAAATACTTGAAACTATATAAATGTGTGCAAAAATTGGTCACAATTATTATTAAATAGGAATAGTTGCTGAAGGCCACTGTGGACCATTGCCCCATTGGGCACCTGCCGGCCACTCTCGATGACTGATAGTATCTGACATGGGTATCTGCACATATGATTTCACAATGCCTATGCATTTCTGGTTGGTGAGTCACGTGATCTGCCTACACCTGCATATGTTGCTTCAGCTTATTTACACAGGTGCATATTGTGCAGAGAAATCTCTGATTGACAGCTTGATCAAGGGTCAGTATGCAACAATTACCACATTAGTAAAAGATTGTTATATGAATTGTCTTTGGATTCATTCTCAAATGAAAGCCATCCTGTTAGTGGCATCTAGAATATGCCCACTTCATCCATTACAAAAAAAAAACAATGGTGAAGTTCCAGCACAGGACCTTTGGGGAATGTGGCCTTCAGTTGAGTACGTTTTGTCAAAGAGCAAAAGAAGTCCGAAGTGAAGCTCTAAGTGTGACATGATGCAACTAAGAAGATAAGGGTCAATATAGCAGTGTCCAAGTCCTTTTAGTCCTCCATGTGTCTTTGTCTCCCTGTCTCTGTTGCTCTCACACTTACAGTTAACTTCATATCCTTATGTTTGTTTGTTTGGGTTTTATGGCATATCAACCTTTGTAGGTTATCTAATGCCAAATCCATTTTTATACAAATAAACAGTTCTATTTCAAATAATTCAGTTTAGCATAAGTACACAGTTTAATTGTCAAAAACATTTCTATTTCAAGCTATTCCGTTTAGTCAAACAGTTCTAATTCAAACAATTCAGTTTAGCAAAAGTATAGTTTTTGTTTACACGCAGTTAAATGTCAAAACAGTTCTATTTCAAGCAATTTAGTTTAGCATAAGTATGCAGTTTAGTTCTATTTGACCCATAGATAGGACCCTATCAGGTGCTACCACTCTAGGCCAGAGTGAACCTGGAAGTGATAGTAATGAAGGGGTACTTTGCATTCCCCAAAGCTCCAGCATTACTGGAATCTTGCCAACAGATTGTTTAGTGTCATATCCAGGACACACATTACGGGGATGTCTTACCTCTCTGTAGAGATGCAGTTAGTGTATTCTACAGCCCCAGCTGAATGGGTAATCATTCCCTTACAAGAGTAATAATGAGATATGTTTTTGTAAACTAAGTGTCATGCTTATTCATTCATCTTCAGCATAACATTAATTAGATATAGAATTGCTTTTACAGATTGGTCCTCAAATGAAAATGTATATACGTTTTAGTTTTAAGTTCCTTGTTTACACTTCTGGCAACATTTTCCCTCTAAACATGTTCCTTCATACAAAATGGGTACTATCTATGGATCAAACAGATGTTAAAAATTATTCACATTTGATAGAAAAACTTGATACCATATAACTATTACTTAAAGCTGTTCTTCTATGGACCCCTACATAAAGACGTGCCAGTGTTGGCTGACCAGCAAGAACTTATTGCCATCAGCTCTGTGCAGATACAGGATGTAGTTTGAAATACTTGTAGGGAGCAATGGATGATAGGGATGGATGGGGAGAGAGAGTCAAGGAAATCCATGCTATCAACACGATTTGAGGATGATGAAGGAATATTAGTTACTTGAAAAAATGCGCAAACAAATGACTATTATTAAATAGAAATAATTACGAGAAAGCATATAATTATTAGTATTAGGTAGGAATACTTGAAACCATACAACTGTGTGCAAATTATTAGTGTTAGATAGGAATACTTGATACCGTATAACTGTAAATCATTTGTAATGAGAATGGTTGCTTGAAAACTTATTTATTATAAAAGGTTATTATTAGTCCTTGGAAACCATATAATTGCAAACAAATGATTATTATCAAATAAAAATAATAACTTAAAACCATATTTTTTTGTTGGCGACCTTAGTCAAGGGTGTAAGTAAAAGTAAGTAAAGTTGGCAACTGTAGTTGAGGATGACCGGAAGGCTCCCTTTTCAATAGCTACTACACCGAGGTGTAGGGGAGGGTGCTATTCCATTTCCTGGATTGCTCCACTTTATCCTTGATCCTTACCTTATAATGCTGAGTGTTAAGCAAGGTGGCATCAAGTACCATTTTTTGAGTCTTTGGTATGACGTGGAATTGGAGTGTATCATTCAGATTGAAGGGCAATTAAAGAAGAGAGACAGCACTAATAAAAAGAGTATAAGATTACGGTTACAAGGATAGATTGGAGAAGTTAGAATAAACTACTTTTCTATAAAGAGGAATGAGAGGTGATCTAATTGAAGCTTTCAAAATGATTAATAGGATTTCTAATTATGGTAGACATTTTTTCAATATTTCAGCTTGAAGTGGAAATTTACTGACAAGATAGATTTCAAAAACTTAGTCTACTAACGAACTTGAATTTTTTGCTAATAGAGTAAAATATTTTTGAAATAAATTGCCTAATCAGATCAAAAACAGCAATAATATAAAAAAATATTAAGATTAAATCAGAAATAATGATAAGAAAAAGAATTTAAAGAAATTCAGTATGATATCGTCTTGCATTGGACAAAGTTAAGCTTAGTAGATATCTATTTATTAGAGTGCCTTGGGCATGATACTAAACTGTAGTAGTGGAGGTCAGAGGAATATGAAGTCACCCTTTCATTCCCTGGTTTATGCTGAGCCAAAGGAGTTGTTCTTATTAAGGTCACATCTATAGGTCAAATAAAGTTGTTTAAAATTATTAATATTGGATAAGAATACTTTAAATAATATAGTTATGTGTAAAATATTTGTATTAGATAAGAATACTTGAAACCATCTATTTATAAACAAATGATTACTATTATTATGAAATAGGTTTGGTTTATTTGTTTAACAGCTTATCAACCCCTTATGGATTATTTAATGTTGAAATATGATTCAAATAAATTGCACAGAATTACATAATTTCAAGTATTCCTATCTAATACTAATAACTTTTACACAATTATATGGTATGGTTTGGTTTGGTTTGGTTTGGTTTGGTTGTATATCAACCATTGTAGGTCATTTAATGCCAAATCCTTTTTATACACACATATACTAAATATATAATTTCTAAACACATTTTGTTAATAAAATTTTTAAACGAACCTGAGCTCATTTTTTTTCCCACAGTTAAATGGTTTCATTTATTTCTATCTAATACAAATAATTCTATTTATTATTAATCATTTGTTTGCACACAGGTTAATGTTTTCAAGTACTGCTATTTAATACTAACTATTCAATAAAACAACAGTCATTTGTTTACACACAGTTAAATGATCAAACAGCTCTATTTCAAACAATTCAGTTTAGCATAATAACACAGTTTTAAACATCAAACAGTTCTATTTGACCCATAGATAGGACCCTATTTGGTGCTACCACTTTGGGGCCAGAGTTGACCTGGGAGTGATGACAATGAAGAGGTACTCCACATTACTCAAAACTCTAGCATTACTGGAGCCTTACCATCAGATTGTTTAATGTCATTTCCAGGACACTCATTGGGAGGGGAGCCTTATCACTCTGTAGAGATGCAGTGAGTGTATTCTGCAGCTCCAGCTGACTGGGCCAACACAATCATGTCTTCAAGTAACTTTATTTAATAATAGTAAAATGTTTTTGTACATAGTTATATGGTATGGTAATAATTTTTTTAATTGCACTTTTATTTGCATAAAAGAATCATCATCATCATCATGTCGCGCCGCTAGCACGAATATCCCTTACCCTCTCTCGCCACTTCTTCCTATCGTTCATCACCTCTGGTAGGTCTTCAGGGCTACATCCCGTATCCTCGCATAGCTGCTGAATGTATGTTCGAGCTGGTCATCCTGCTTTTGCCCAGCCATATGTGGGGGTCCATAGGAGTACATCACTTATGAGCTCGTTCCTGTTTCTCCAGCAGTATCCTGCATGTCTGGTTCGTCTAACTTGGATAGTTTTTGTGATGGGAGGCAGGTGGCCGTATAGTTGGTGTCTTGTGAGGTGTTGCCGACAGGACTTGTTCAATATTGCTTGCAGCATTCTTGTGTAATTGCCATCTAGCTTCTTCTCCAGCTGTTTAGTTAGCGTCTAAGTAGTGCATCCATACAGCAGTATCGATACAATCGCTACCTGGAAGAAACTGCATTTCATTTTATCAGTCAGGTCTGATTTCCATATGATCGATAGCCTATCGATAGCTGTCCATGCCTTCGTTAGCCGCATGTCGATGTCCTTTTCGGTTGATGAGACGCTGCTTCCTAGGTAGGTGAATTTGTCAACTAGTTTCAGTGGGGTTCCGTCTAGTTTGGTGATGTCGCCTGTTTGATTATAGCACATACTTAAAACTATTTTAATATCTAATGCTAATAATTTGCACACACGTTTCAAACAACCTTCTCTTATCCAAATAATTTTCAAACAGATTTAGTTGATCCATAGATAGGATCCTTACAAGTACTGAACTCCTTCACCTCCTCAGCTACAAGGATGGCTTTAGCATTAAATAACCCATAAAGGTTGATATGCCAGAAACTAAACCAAACCAAACATAAAAGGTACAACCCACTCCAGGTCAGACTGGACCTGGGAGAAATAGCAATGAAGGAGTATTCCACATTCCCCAGAGCTCCAAAACTGGAACTTCATCACTGGATGCAGTTCAGTGTCATACCATTTTGGGTAGGAATCTTACCTTATTGAAAGGGATATATTTTAAACCTGCCAATAGGACTACATTATTGAATAGGAATAGTTACTAGAAACCATAAAATCATGCATGAATTATCAGTATTTAGACTATATTGTTAAAGTAAAATACATCAAATCTCTTCTGATTCACCCACTTAAGTCTTCACACACCTATCTACTAAAACACATAAAACACAGACCCACAGACATCGACATTGCAGAAGAAAATAACAGCTACCTGATGTTAACCCAACAAGGGCCAGCATTGAACTGAGAAAATCATGGCTTCTGCGCATAGGCTCCATGCATAGTCTATCCAAAATCCCCAGAAAATTCTCAGTTTTAAAAAAGGTCTATTTTTCAACCAATTATTTTTTTTCCACCAACAATATTTTCTGGAGCCAGTGTTTGAAGTTGGGAGCATATAAATAGGCCAAGCAGAGGTTACACAGGAAGTTGAATCATCGGCTGTGCTAAGAGCGTCATCCGACAACACCGTTCGACTAGATCAAAGCAACCGCTTGTCGCCGAATAGATAACACCTCGTCAGCCGGCCAGATATTTCATCCGCTTGTTTATTCTATTTATTCAATAAACAAAATAAACTAAATCTTCTTGTCAGTCCTATTTTTCTTGCAACCACATGCTTGTGTATAACAATATGAAATCATACAATTGCGCATAATTTATTCATATTAAGACTACTTAAAACCATATAATCGCGCATGATTTATTCATATTAGGAATACTTGCAACCATATAATTGTGCATGATTTATTTGTATTAGGAATACTTGCAACCATATAATTATGCATGATTTATTCGTATTAGGAATACTTGCAACCATATAATCGTGCATAATTTATTCGTATCAAGAATACTTGCAACCATATAATTGTGCATGATTTATTCGTATTAGGAATACTTGCAACCATATAATCGTGCATAATTTATTCGTATTAGGAATACTTGCAACCATATAATTGTGCATGATTTATTCGTATTAGGAATACGATTAGATTTTAAACAACCATATAATCGTGCATAATTTACGATTAGATTTTAAACAACCATATAATCGTGCATAATTTATTCATATTAGGAATACTTGCAACCATATAATCGTGCATAATTTATTCGTATTAGGAATACTTGCAACCATATAATCGTGCATAATTTATTCGTATTAGGAATACTTGCAACCATATAATCGTGCATAATTTATTCGTATTAGGAATACTTGCAACCATATAATCGTGCATAAGTTATTCATATAAGGAATTATTCACATTATGACACAATTTGAACTTGTAAAGCATAAGTTCTCAAAGTAGATTATGTTGCATGGTCATCTGTGTGGCTTTCAAATCACAAACAGAATGAAGCATTGTGCAACATGTTAGAGCAACAACAAACATCATACTACGAACAACTACCTTCCATAGCATGAACTGATTTAGTCATGTGATATACATGCCACAAACTAGTATGTACCAAAATATCACAAAACCTTTGACTCACCCAATTAAATTGTTTTCATGTGTTTAAAAAATAGTTTATATCAATAAAATTTGGGCTAAGTAACCAAGTTAAAATTGTAGATTATATTGTAAGTACATTAAAATTTTATTAAGTGCAATTTTGGTATCAAAAAAGAATTCCACAGTCTTGGAGCAGACTGTCCTCATTATGCTCTGGGTAGAAAATATCTCATATTATCTAATTTGACCTTTAAGCCCAGTCGGCTGGGGTGGTAGAATATGTGGATTGCATCTCGGCAGAGGAATAATCCACAATGAATGTCCTGATATGACACTAAACCATCTGATGATGAGGCTCCAATCTTGAAACTTTAGGCAATGTAGAGTACTCTTTCATTGCAATTACTCCCAGGTTTATTCTAACCCAGAGGGGTAGTATCTGTTAGGGTCCCATCTGAGTCAAATAGAACTCTTAAACCATTTATTATACTTGAAACCATTTAACAGTGAGCAAAAATGATTAATGTTAAATTGAATTATTAGTAGTACATAGCAATGCTTGAAACCATTTAACTGTATGCTATAGAAGTCAAATGACTCACCTTCTAACATAGCTGCCTTCTTGATAAAAGCAAGCCAGCTATGCTAATGCAGCAGGTGGGTTGTTCTGTGGTGCCAGGATGACCTGCCCAACACATTTGCATGAGCGGTGTCTATTCACCCAGTAAATGGCAATGGGAATCTTTTTCTACTTGTGTGTCAGACCACTCACAAGTGAACCAATATTCTTCATGGCGCTACTAACAGAGCTACTTACCAAAATGGGCATTCCAGCTGACTCTGCCAGGACTTTTGTGGAGGAAAGCATTACCAAGGATAGCCTCACCATGATAGACTGGGAAGTCCTCAAAGAACTAGGTGTCACAACCATGGGACATACCTTACCCATCCTTAAGCTAGCAAAGGCAGCAGCCATGTTAGAAGGTGAGTCATTTAACTTCTATATCTCCCTCCTCAAACAAATGAATAATGTTGAATAAAATTATTGGTATTAAATAGCAATACTTGAAACTATTTAACTGTGTGCAAACAAATGAGCTCTGGCCCATTTAAAAATGTTACCTACAAACTATTCATTTACAAATCATATATATTTAAAATAAATACATGTATTTACCAACCCCTCTGCATTGGCAGGATGTGACTCAAGGTTAATTTTTTAAAGTGGAGTTTAGCATGTTTGAATTCAGAGTTTTCATTCTTATATATATATATATATATATATATATACACACATGGATGGGCCCTTGTTGTAGTGGTTACATGAGAAATGGACACAGCAACAAGAAGTTCCAATCCTAGATGAGGTTGATTGCATTTCAGATAGTACTAGTACTCTTGGGAAAGGTATGAATTCAATTATTTTCTCTCCAACTATGGATAAATAATTGGGTAAAGTGGGTTCTTTAGCCTTGGTTAAACAACCAGTCTAGAAGATTTTGATTTTTGGCAAAACTCAGGATTTAGCCAGTGCAACACACTCCATACTCGCAAGACTTTCAGCTCCATATAACTTTTTCTTCTTTCGTAAACTGATAATTCATCTCAAGGATATGATCTGAGGATATTAAAATAAATACAATGACACCTCATTCTATATCAAAAGAACTTCAGATGCTTCAAACCAATGGAAAATCAACTGGAATATGTGTGTTGAAAAGCAAGATTATTTTGAAGAAAATTAATGGTTTATTCATTATTCATTTCTATTTTGGTAAATATAGCTTCACAGTCTCAACACTTTGTTAACACACCTTGTATTTTAAAGAAAATTAATGTTTGCCTTCATAGTTCATCTCTGTTTTGGTAAATACAGCTTTAGTCTGGACACTTTTTGAAACATGCCTTGTATTTTGAAGAAAATTAATCTTTTATTATTCATTTCTATCTTGGTAAATACAACTTCACTCTCAACACCTTTTTTAACATATGTCGTATTTTCAAGAAAATTAATGTTTCCAGTCATAGTTAATTTCTATCTTGATAAATACAGCTTCATTATTGACACTTTATGAACACACCTTGTATTTTCAAGAAAATTAATGTTTCATTTATTATTCATTTCTATCTTGGTAAATACAGCTTCAGTGTTGCATACATTTTATTTTAAAGAAAATAAATGTTGTATTCATTATTCCTTTCTTTCTTGGTAAATACAGCTTCAGTGTTGCACATGTCATATTTTGAAAAAAATTAATGTTTCCTTTCATTGTTTGTTTCTATATTGGTAAATACAGGTTTAGTCTTAATACTTTCTGAACACACATTGTATTTTGAAGAAAATTAATGTTTCCACTCATAGTTCATTTTTATCTTGGTAAATACAGCTTCAGTATTGACACTTTTTGGTTGGTTGGGCTTTATGGCATATCAACCTTTGCAAGTTATTTAACGCCAAATCCATTTTTATGTGAATAATCAGTTCTATTTCAAACAATTCAGTTTAGCATGAGAACAGAATTTGATTGTCAAAAACATTTCTATTTCAAGCCATTCAGTTTAGTCAAGCACAGATTTACTTTAAAAACAGTTAAATGTCAAAACAGTTCTATGTTAAACAATTCAGTTTAGTGTAAATACAGTTTCAATGTCAAAAACAGTTCTGTTTCAAATAATTCAGTTTAGCATAGGCATGCAGTTTAAATGTAAGTATGGTTTAATTGTCAAAACCTTTTTATTTCAAGCTATTCAGTTTGGTCAAACAATTCAGTTTAGCATAATTATGTAGTTAGTTCTATCTAACCCATAGATAGCGCCCTATCAGGTGCTACCATGCCAGGCCAGAGTAGACCTGGGAGCAATGGCAATGAAGGGGTGCTTCATATTCCCCAAAGCCCCAGCATTACTGGAACCTCACCATCAGACTGTTTAGTGTCATATCCAGGACACTCATTGGGGGGAGTCTTACCCCTCTACAGAGGTGCAGTCAGTGTATTCTACAGCCCCAGCCGACTGAGCAAGAGACTTTTTGAACAATGTTTTATCCATTATTCATTTCTCTCTTGGGAAATACAGTTTCAGTGTTGACACTTTATGAACAGCTCAGATTTTGAAGAAAATTTATGTTTCCATTCATTGTTCATTTCTGCCTTTTTTAAACACAAGTTGTAAGTATTTTTAATAAAAAAAACTATAACTTCATGTAACTATTCTTAATACAAATAATTTGTATAGTTAAGTGGTTTTGAGTCTTCTGAATTTTAATAATTCTATTTGATAATAATCATTTGTTCATACAGTGTAATAAACAATGCTATATATTAATTGATATTAAGTTGATCAATACTTTTTACTAAGTCAAACAGTTGAAGATTTAACAAAAATTTTACATTAGTTATCAAGCCAAATAATAGTGTACAATAATAATAGTGTATAATACTACAAAACTTGTAGCTCTAACAAAGGCAGACAAAACTCATATTTCTTCTTCCCAATGAAGTTTGGTTCCTTCAATGACAATGTTTGTTTCATCACTTTCTTTCATAAAGTGGTATTCTATGTGCTCCGACTTAATATCCCTCTCATTTTGGTTCACTTCCAAGGTTTTTTCAGGCTCTTTGTTGCATAAAGTGATGATAATATTATAGACTCTAACGCATTGATCCGCATACCATATTGCAAATGGCTGCTTAAAGAACACACACATGAAGCAGTGCAAATTAACAAATACAATTATATGATTTGAAACAATTATTGCTTCAAGTATGCAGTTAAATGGTTCAATGTCTTCTGAACATTAATAATTCTATTGTAGTGGGAGTGAAAGATAGAGAGAACCACTGTTGTATACTCATAATGCAATGATACAAATATAAGCGGAAACATAGTCAATAGTAATGATGACTTCAATGAACGAACGAACACACTTCTCTATAAAAATATACCTCTCTCAATCTATTCTCGAAAGGGGATGTTTCTTGTGTGTGAGAGGTGAGTTGGAGACGGGGACAGACTGCTACATATTGACCCAAAGTTCTTCTGACCATAGCAGCACTTCTTTGGCGTCCTGGCTGGGCTGCTCAACCGTGGGTCACTGACGGCCACAAGCCCTCAGTCTACAAGCTGATTCTCACACTGGCATCTTGTCCTCCAACTGACTGCAACTGGAACTGAACTGACCCAAGCTGTCTGTGGCATCTGGTTATATTTTTGTTTGATGCCCACCTGCTTCCTGTGGGCGTACGCATCTGCACCGAATTCAACCACGTCCACAGGTGAAGGTGATATTCCGATATCTTCGACCGGATGCACCTGTTTCGCTGTCCTTCCGCTTATTTACACAGGTGCATCTCTTGATTGATGGCTCGGTCAAGGGTCAATATGTTACATCACCAGCTGCCATTAATGAGAATGTCCTTGTTGGTCAAAGGGACAACATTTGATGTGTTATCTGTGCAGAAGGGGATGGCCACTGCAAACTCCGGAAGTTTGCTAATGAAAGCCTGATTGCAGTAAGTGCTGAGCAGTTCCAAAATTCCACTTATGCAAATGACTAGTATTTTGCATAAGCAAGTTTTTGGCTCTGTCTAAGATAACAAATTTCTTCTTTGCAAGTTTAGAAGAAAAACCAAATTTGAAGAAAGTAAGAGAAGCAGCAGTGAAAATTAAACAAAGATGAAAAAGAATAAGAAACAATAACATATTGATTTACAGGGACTTTTTTGATAATTCGATAGATCTATTTAATAATCATTATTTGTTTGCACACAGCTATATAGTTTCAAGTAACTAATAATAATTCTTTGTAAACAATTAGAGCTTCAAGTAACTATTCTTAATACAGATAATTGGCATATGGTTATATGGTATCAAGTATTCCTAATACTAATAAGTCATACACAATTATATGGTTTAAAGTAACTATTCCGAATACAAATGTAGGTGTGTATATATGTGTATGTCCATATAGGGGCTGGGATATATTTGCATGGGTATTTTGAGTTTGTGTGTGGCCATATGTATTTTGAGCAGGAATCATTAATCCAACCAGAGTATAATTGGAGATGGTCAGATAAAGTGGAGCTGCAACTAAAAAGAGCTTCCATTTTATTACACACCTTTTAGGGTCTCCTGGAGATATACAGTCTGGCAATACTTTTATTTCTAGTATACAGGTGTATGAAAATCCAGAAGTAGGAAATGTTCACCACTGTACATATATGAGTAAAGTAAGTCTGCTAGACAGATAGGCTGAGATCTGCTGAAGATAGAAGTCATGTCAAGCCTGAAAACCTAGCAATCAGCTTAGTTTTTTAGTTAAGGAAATTTTGCCAGCTATGTCATGAAAGTGAGGACTCCACAACAAGTCATTTTGCAAAGTGTCATGCACAATCCCCCTTCTGTTAGCATATATTCAAGCTTTTGAGCTTTCGCCTTTTTCTTCCATGGTGGGCCCATCTTGGACTTGTACATTTCAATCTGAACCTGTAACATGATATGGGCCACAGATGGAATTCCCACAATTGTATAATGCTTGACTATATTTTATTTTCTTGTTTTATCTTTCTGCCCTTTATTGTACATTAACTGAACTTTTAATATTTTGGTTTTGATTTATTATGTTTCTTTTTTCTTTAAGTACATTAATATCACAATAACTGTATGATATATTTTCTGTGTTGAATAAATTTGTATAAACATTCTATGAACTTTCATACAAGTGACCTTCAAAATCATAATGGCAGTTATGAGAAAAAGAAGCATGATGTTTATACTTGGTGTGAACTTACTGAATTGCCATCTGAAGTTTGTGTTGCCAAGTTGAATAGAGAAAATAGTGTGAATATTCTTCTCATCTTCTTAAAGAAAAAAAAAGCAACTGATAATCTGTTCTGGCTTTTTTTCTGAACAAAAAGATTGTGAATTCATTTAATTAAAGAAAACATTAGTTGTAATGAACAATCCCAAAAGACTTCTTACTTTATAATGAACAATACCATAAGATGTTACTTTTTAGTGAACAATGCCAAAAGACTTGTTAATTATTAGCAAACAATGCCAAAAGACTTGTTACTTTTTAGTGAACAATACCAAAAGATTTCTTACATTTTAGTGAACAATAACAAAATGACTTGTTAATTATTAGCAAACAATACCAAAAGACTTGTTACTTTTTAGTGAACAATACCAAAAGACTTAATTATTAGCACACAATACCAAAAGACTTGTTACTTTTTAGTGAACAATACCAAAAGACTTATTAATTATTAGCAAACAATGCCAAAAGACTTCTTACATTTTGATGAGCAATATTAAAAGACTTCTTATATTTTAGTGAGCAATACTAAAAGACTCCTTACTTACTTTTTACCAAAAGATTTCTTACATTTTAGTGAACAATCCTAAAAGACTTGTTACTTTTTGGTGAACAATACAAAAAATCTTGTTACTTCTCCCAGCTCACATCATTCTGACTGTTGTCAAAACAGTACTTCCGAGGCAGAGCTTGCTTCCTATTTTTCTTCTCACTGACAAAATCAGACAATAATTTTCTTCCCTCTCTCACACAGTTCTGCTGTTCATAATCCAACTAAGTTTCAGTTTCATTCAGGTTCTCCTGTCATTAATTAATGGAGGTGCCCGTGGTGTAATCGTTATCGTCGTAGGAAATGGACACGGCGATTCGAGTTCAAATCCTGGACGAGACTGATTGCATTTCACATAGCACTAATACCCTTGGGAAAGGTATGAATCCAATTATTCTCCCTCCAGCTATGGGTAAATAGTAGGACAGACTAGGTTCTTCAGCCTTGGTGAGGCAACTAGTCTAGGGGAAGGAAAACTCTGAATTCAAACCTGTTAAACTCCGCTTAAAAATTGACCTTGTGTCATATCCTGCCCGAGCGGAGGGGTTGGGTAAATAGCATTAATTAATGCAACCCTGTCGCTTTGGGCCAGTCTTTTATGTACACGATATCCTATGCATCTTCATAAGTGATAGTAACATTAAGGAATCAAGCCTGCTCATGTGCACAAATCATATTACAAATGGCCACTTAAATGAAAGACACATGAAGCAGTACATCATTTTTGCTTCAGGTAAGTGAAAATCATAACATAGGTTAATCATAATCATTCTCTTCAAAACATGCCAACAGTATGGATTCCTTTGACTCTCATCATCCATCCCTATTGGACATCAAATTTTATGTGTTCTCATCAAGATGGTGCTATTTCTTCATTAAATGGCCAGCCTCTAAAATTAGTGGACCACTTCATATACCTCAGTAGCAATATCTCATCTGCCGAAAGCAATGTCAACACAAAGATAAAGCATGGACAGCTACTGACAAGTTATTGACTATATGGCAATCTGTTCTTTCTGATAAAATAAAATGGAAATTTTTCCAGGCTGTGGCTATGTCAGTATTACTGTAGGGTGGCATCACTTAGACTCTTGGAGAAAAAGCTAAATGGGTTAATACTCCTAAAACAATAGGTAAATTTATATTGATAGAGCATTAGAAAGATATTATACAAAAAAAGGATATGAATTCACAGGAAATTAAAGAAACAAATACACAAATAAATAGAAGTATAGGTCAAGACTAATAAAACAACACATCAATTTGAGATAGTAACTGACATTTATTTTGATAGTAAATTGTAAATTTCCTCATGCAAAATAATCTTAATGTTTTAAAAAGGAAACCAGGCATTATAAACATTTCATTCGTATTGACTTAAATTCTTAAAAAACAATTCTTTCTACATTTTACTTTAGAAACACTTTTAAAATAAACCTCTCAATCACTGTTTAGAGATAAAGTAAGAAGATTGATGAAAATGCATGTCTGGAAGCATAAGATCTCAAAGATACCAATCAATCAAGTATTTTGCATATTTTTAAAAAAGAATTTGAGTAATACAAATCCATAATAGAAAAATTTACAGAAAACTGATGCTACACTGGCAATCATTACATCTAACAAAACAGATCTTTTATAAAAGAAATTCTGTAAGCAAAGTACATTTCACTGGGCTATTTTTTTAAAAATTTGACCTCTAAGAAAATACACACCACAATATTTTTTTTCCAAACAGAAATACATGGACATGAATTTTAAAACAATGGGTTTCTCTCAGTTTTTTTTTTTATTGGCATGTTATTAAAAAAAAATAAAGAAAGGAAAATGCAGATGCACAAACAACAAAATGGTACATCTGATATATGTGCATGCACATAGTACAAAAATGTGTCTTTTCTCTATTGTCAAATCCTGTTTTAAATTGGAAATTTTCTTAAAATTTAGATGAGAAAATAAAAGCTGTAAATAAACTAATAACGGATAAGGTTATTTCTTATTACTTAGAATATTCAGATTATTGCCTTCATCTTCACTATTATACTCACAACTTTTCATCCAATCTGTCCTTCAGCCTTCTTCAGGTGTTTCATGTTGAAGTCTGGAACCCACACACAAGGTCAAACTGATCCCTTCATCTAATTCATAAGATAGATTGTTCTAATACTGTTAACCGTGATCAGGTAATTCCGTTATTCAGGACCAGGTAAAAATGTTAAGCTATAGAAATTATATTCCTTGTTATTTACCTGTAGTTGAGATCGAAGGCCGAAGGGCACATCAGCCAAAACATTGCAAGCACAACAATGAAGGTGAAGGTAATAGTTCAAATATCCTAAATGATAAAAATCATCAAGCTTTATCACAAAAATATAGACAGATTAGTTTATATTTTACCATTGATTCTAGTCAAAATAAACTGTTATTTTTAAATATTAATCAATCATTCTGTCATCATTCACTTGGATGAAGAATCTAAATGATCATTTACTTTTTTTTCAAAATTGAAAAGGTCTTCCAGGCTACATCTTGTATTGGCACAGAGCTGCTGTATATAGGTTCTAGCTGGTCATCCAACCTTTGCTCATCTGTGTGTCCACAGGAGTACGTCACTTATGAGTTCATCCTTACTACTCCAGCAGTGTCTCACATGTCGGGTTCGTCTAATTTGGATACTTTTCATGATGGGTGGTAGGTGTCCGTACAACTGCTGCTTTGTAGGATGTTGCCTCCAAGACTAGTTCAATATAGTTCACGGCATTCTTGCACAATTGCCGTCAAGCTTTTTCCCCATACATTTAGTTAGGGTCCATGGGGTGCATCCGTATAGCAGTATCGACTTCAGGAAGAATATTACTTCACAATGATATGGTTATCTTGCATGGTGTAATGGTTAGCAATCTACATTAGCTGACCCTTGTGAGTTTGATTCTCACTGGGTGCACATACTTCTGTCCTTGTGCTAAAACTAAGCTAAGATTAGTAAATAACTGTGTGCATCATACATGGCATAATGGTTAGCAAGCTAGACTAGCAAACTATTACTAGTAAGTTTGTGTTTCCCTAGATGCCCTCATACATCCAGTCTCATGCCACAACTAAACAAACTTAAGTAAATAACCAGTTCTAAAACTGTTATTGAGACAGAAGAATTTAGTTATTTTATACTAAAGTGAGGTAGGAAGGTTCCATAATACTGTAGAAGTCACTGCTCTAATGTGCAGAATAAACAAGAATTACAACACTTACCAGCTCAGCGGCCCCAGCTAGTGACCAGCTAGCAGACAGAAAATAAAACAGGCAGTAACTCAATACCGAACCCGTAACACCTGTAACATGACTGAAGCAAGCCGGTGTATGTATACACTAATATACCCACTCACTGTCCAGAGAATGGACTTAGCCACTTTTGAATAATGGAACGTCCCAATGTCTATATAATCTCACTTCAACTCGTAATTCATTATTTTGCATGTGAGCACTGACTCATAGCTACTGAGCCTTATGATAGAATTCCAACAAATACAACCTTAATATTAACAATGATTAGTTTGTTAAAACTAAAAACTGACAACAAATTTGAAAGTTTTAAGTGGATCCTGTGGAGAAAAAAAATTACTAAGTTTAGGTTAATTTTGTGCTAACCTTTGCAAAAAATTATGGAATTCGCACACTTAAAAGATGTTCCTTTAGGTATTTTATCATTTTTTCAATATTCTCTGCACAGCTTAGAATTAAATTACACCATTGATTTAAATGATATAATCTAGTTTGTTCGAGGAATATTTCATGAATATTTCAAAAAAATCTAAAATATCTAAGTAAACACCCTATTAAATGGGCTAATTTCATAATTTTTGACAGGATTAATAGGACAATACATAAACAAGTTTTACAAGGCTAAAATCTTTTAATAATATAATAGCATGTGTTGATCTAATAAAAGATGATTTGCTACTTCAAAAAAATAAATGATCATTCAGATTCTAGACCAAAGTGAATGAGGACAGATGACAGATAAATTAGCATTTGAAAAATAACAGTTTACTTGGACAAGAATCAATTATATAATATAACCTTTTCCATTATTAGTTTTTGACTGCTGAATAAAAGAAACAAGATGAACATTCTCTAAAGGTGCAAATTGTGTAATTTTTGCCAGTACAAACATAAACGAGGACAGATTGATTGATAAACAGATTTTTTTCATGAGTTTGAATGTCAGGTTTATATGAGCAAACATGAAATGTAAGTGTACTTTTTCCTAAGATTATGATTTTTTTTCTTCTTCAGTGTAAATCTGCATAAGTTCATTCAAACCTGAATTCTCTGAAAATGTAGATCCACTAAAGTATGATTTCCATATGTGATTGCATATATTTAAGATTGAATTATTCAAACATGAAAAATTCACATTCTATACAAAAGTATTATTTTTTTCTGGCATGTGTTCCCATATGGTCTTTTAAATGTGAATTTCGAGAAAATGCAGAACCACATAATCCACAAGAGTATGGTTTTACTCCAGTGTGTGTTTGTATATGATATGCTAAGTGTGACTTTTGTGAAAATGCTGAATTGCATATTTGACAAGAATAGGGTTTCTCTCCAGTGTGTATTCGTATATGTCTTTTCAAATTTGATCGATCTGAAAAAGCAGATTCACAGGTTTCACAAACATAAGGTTTTTCTCCAGTGTGTATGCGAAGGTGATGCTTTAAATGTGACTTTCGAGTAAATGCAGAATCACACTCTTCACAAAAATAGGATTTCTCTCCTGTATGTGTTTGCATGTGACGTTGTAAATGTGACTTTTGTGAAAAAGCTGACTCACATACTTCACAGGAAAAGGGTTTCTCTCCAGTGTGTCTTCGTATGTGCTTTTTCAAATTTGATTTCTCTGTAAAACTGGATCCACAGGTCTCGCAGACATGTTCTTTCTCTCCGGGGCGTTTTCTTTTTTTCTTTTTTACTGTTAGATTTTCTGAAGATAAAGATCCCACCATTTCACAAGAATGTGGTTTACTTTCAATGTTTGCTTGCATGTGGATTTTAGAATTTGAACACAATGAAAATACTGATTCGAAGATTTCAGATGAAAAGCTTTTTCCTCTGTAGAATGTCGTTTTCTAAATTAAGCTCATCTTTAAAAAATTAGTTTATAAAATTCATATTTTCAAATAATACCCATGTGTAAGGCAACTAATTTTCCACTAGGCAGGCAAATCTGTTAAAAACAAAAATAAAACTTTATTTTAGAAACAAAATGATATTAGTTCACTTTACATTTTGATAAACTTGTATAATTGCATTCACAATCTTAATATTGATTAAGATTGAAATAATATTAAAAAATATTATTATTATTATAGTGTGTCAGTATAGTTGGGTAATTGTCTAAGCTTTTATGGACTGACATTTTTTCATTGTCTTTACAACACAGTGGCCTGGTGCCAAATATTGGCTATTTTTGACAATAGTTAGTGTAATAGAACATGTGTATATTCTTAATCTTAATTTTTTGGGCAAACACACATTCAAAATGTTTTGTTTCTATCGGTTTTTTTTGTTGAAAAGTTATGGTGTTTTGAATTTGACAGTTTTATTGAAAAATTAATGGTAAAATTTGTGTGTGTAAATTTATCAAACTTGTGGTACAATCTTTGAAATGGCTTTCAAGCTTAAGTATAAGCTAATCCAAACCAAAATACCTCAGTGGTGTCCTGAAAAGTTTGGTAATATATTTTTGGACAATTTCAGTAAAATTTTACTTAAAGATTTAAAGTTAACAACCCTCAAAAATGTTGATTTTGAAGGTGAAAAACACCAAAATATTTTCTATATATCAGAAGATATCATGAAAACACCGAGGTAGAACATATTACTTATATATATATATATATATATATATATATATATATATATGCGCGTGTGTGTGTGTGAGAGAGAGAAGAAGTGAATTAAATCTAACAGAATGTGTGTAGAAAAAGGTAAAAATGGAAGAAATATTATGCTTGATGGTTTCTTTATTGTGCCGATGCATTTCAAATTCAAGGTTTTGTCTGAATACAAAAATATTTTATCAAATCATTTTTGGGTGAGAAATGATTAGAACAGATAATTTTTTCTTATTCAGTTGGAGGTCTTCATCAGGGCTTGTATATGTTATGTTATGAGAGGAAGTAATTGTGGTTCAGTCAAAGGCATTAATCTATTTCCATACACTACATTCCATACCGCCAGAAATTCTCAACATTTATCTCTGTGGTCACTGCAAAGCCTTATTTGTAATCTCATTGAAAAAAAAATAACTGTAAAATCCTCTATCTGTCATAATTATTTCTCACACAAAAATAATTTTGATAAAATATTTTTGTATTCAGACAAAACCTTGGATTTGAAATGCATTGGCACAATAAAGGAGCCATCAAACATATATCTTTCTTCTGTTTTTACCTTTTCTACACACACACAAATATATATATATATATATATATATATATATATATATATATATAAAACAAAGAGCTTTATCCTATCTCTTAAAAAAATGATTTGATTGAGTTCTGCCATGGCTATTTGGAAAACATTCATAATCAAAATTTTCTTTAAACTTTTCAGATAAAATTTATGTTAAATGATCATTAAATGAGATTAAAAAAGCCCCCACCCCTTCTGGGTTTGGGTCTATATTACAAATTGAATTTTGAAAGTGAGTGATGCGTGGTATATAGTGCCAATTGACTTTGGGCTGTAATTTATTGCATTTTTGCACTGTTGTGTGTGCACCAAAAGTCTAATAAATATTAAATTCTTCCCAACATAAATTGATGAAATTCTGGCCATAAATATGTGCCCATTCTATGGTCTATCATATTTTTGACAAATTTACAATGTTCAATTGAAATTTTCACAAAATGACCAATTTAGCACACTATATGCAAGTAATGAACTGGATATAAATTTTAACATCAAACCAGATACTGAATATTGACAGATATAAAATTGCCAGATACTCTACAACATACAGAATTATTTTAATTAAATTCTTCCCAACATAAATTGATGAAATTCTGGCCATAAATATGTACCCATTCTATGGTCTATCATATTTTTGACAAATTTACAATGTTCAATTGAAATTTTCACAAAATGACCAATTTAGCACACTATATGCAAGTAATGAACTGGATACAAATTTTAACATCAAACCAGATACTGAATATTGACAGATATAAAATTGCCAGATACTCTACAACATACAGAATTATTTTGATTATTTATATGAAAAACTATCAGGACTGAAGCTTCAAATTTTAGAAGATCTATGCACTGCTGAGAAACTTTTATTCAAATTTTGAAATAATTCTGTATCAGCTAAAATAAAAATATTTGGGATAATACAAACAATTTTTTTATGTAAAAATCTCAAATAAATTATCTATCCAAGCCTGCACAATATTCAACCTGTGCCCCACTTAATATGCTAGAGCTCTAGAGAGCTTTTAAAATAAAAATTCTATGCTCTATAGAATAAATTCATGAACTGATATGCAAAAAATTCAATTTCGTGGAGTCATAACTTTGACCAACCATTATTGAAAGCCCCAGTTCCAGCCAGATCACAGAATTTAAGCAACAAAGAGACTGTTAAGTGAGTGAACATTAAATAGCAGCACACTATAAAAGATAAGAAGTAGACAAGATCCTGCTGATATTATGATGGATACAGACTAAACAGATGATCTAGAGCTTCTCACAAGTACACCTGCTCAAGCTGAATCCAGGCTGCATAGCCTGGAGCAGGAAACAAAAGGCATTGATTTTTATGTGAACTCAGATAAAACAGAGTTCATGAGTTTTAATCAAGATGGTGCTATCTTCTCATTAAATGGTAGTAGATCATTTCACATACCTTGAAAGCAATGTCAACACATACGTATGAAAGGCACGGACTGCTATTGACAGGATTCAACTATATGGAAATCCAATCTTTGATAAAACTGGACTTTTTCCAAGCTGTAGTTATGTAGTACTATTGTATGACTGCACCACCTGGACTTTAACAAAATGCTTGGAGTTAAAACTAGATGGAAACAACAAATTCTGGAAGCAGCACCATACAAAACAGCAGCTGTACAGTCACTAATTTTTCATCTTAAAAACTATCCAGGTAAGACTTACTGGGCACAGCAAGAAAAGTAATGACAAACCCATCAGCAATATTCTGCCATGGACTCTTATACATGGATACTACCAGTGTTGGTTGACTAGCAAAGATTTACATTTATCAGCTCTGTGTGAACACTGGATGTCATCTAGAGAACCAACCAAAAATGATGATGATAGGGATGGAGAGAGAGAGAGAGAGGGAGAGTCAAGGGAATGGGTTTTGGTTTCTTTGTTTAATGGCATATCAACCTTTGGAGGTTATTTAATTCCAAAGCTATCCTTCTAGAAGAACAGTTGTGGTACTATTTAACCCATAGCTGGGAGGATATGGAGGTTCGTACCTTTCCCAAAGGTATTTGCCCGAAAGTGAATGTAATAGCACGACTGGAGTATGAACCCGCTTACTACGATTCCGCAGTCCATCGCTTTAACCATTACACCACGAGGACACCCCCAAGTGAATGTGTGCTATCAGCATGACTTGATGATAATTGTAAGCAACCTGCAGCCTCAGTTCCAGATTATGCAAAGCTTAGTGAATTAGAATTGTTTTAGAGCCTAATTAACTCCCTTTAATCCTTCAAAAGAAAAAAATAAGAGTAAAAAATTTTGATTCCTCCAAGTCATATCTATACTAACATTATAAAAGTGATAGACTTTATAAAATAAAACATCAAAGATATGGTTGCAGCTTGACATCATAAAAATGCAAAACATTTATTGTCAAATTTTAAAAGCTTGGATTATAAGAGATTGGTTTGATTTGGTTTGGTTTTATAGCATATTAACCATTTTAGGTTATCTAATGCCAAATCCAGTTTATAATATATATTAGATATATATGGTTAGTCAACAAAGTTAAGTAGTTCCAAGTATTCTCATATCACTAACAATTCAATTATACAACAGTCATTAGTTTACACACAGTTGAATTGATTAAACAGTTCTATTTCTAACAATTCAAGTTAGGATAAATCATTTGTTTGCATACAGTTTAAATGTCATGATAGGACCCTTTCAAGTGCTACCACTCTGGAATAGAGTTGATCAAGGTGCAATGGCAATGAAGATGTACTCTGTATTCCCCAAAGCTCTAGCATAACTAGAGTCTCATGATTAGATTGTTTAATAGCATATCCAGGACACTTGCTGCAAGGGGTCTTACATCTCTGTAGAGATTTAGTTGGTGTATTCTACAGTCCCAGCTGACTGGGCAATTATTAGGAGAACTTATGATGGAGCTGAATGCTGATGTGTAGTTGAATATTAAAAAAATTTCTTTTTTTTTTTTAATATATGGGAATCTGGCAAAGAGACATTGCAGTAATCAGTGATACTGGATATCTGTTTTTTCATAACATTGGATTTCTAATCAGATACAAATTTCAGCAGATCACAAATTTTTACATTTCATAGTAATAGACACTTTTGAGGTAAGTCTGGAGGTCATAATTTTTAAAGACAACATTTTTGTAAGACATTGATGCAATAAACTAATTTCACTTATAATACTAGAACGGTAGGCTTTTTATGCTAAGATTATACTTTTGCCATTGTCAATATTAGGTTTTGAAATTTTTGATTATTCACACTTTAACTATTCTATGAGATACTCATAGATTTAAACAAATTTTCAGCATTTTTAATTAGAGAATTAAAATAGTTTATTGGCAGAAATCAATCCCATTATAAGCAAAGTAATTATGGATAACAAAATATCAAATTAATTAAGTTGAAAAGTTGGTTTCAGTATCCAAAAATATTTTTTACAAGTTCTTGTGATAAAAACGAAAATCAAAATTTTTTTTAGGTGAGTTCTTGTGATTAAAACCAAAATTAAAAATTTGTAAATTAAATTAAAGATGTTTAAATCATTGCATTACAATTTAAAATTTAAAAAAATTTGTAATCACTTTCTTTTTATATATCAAGAGAAAACAGATCCCAAATTTATTATTCTTTTACTTCCCACCTTTTCACCTCCTCTCCAGCAATGGGTTAATATTAAGACAGAGTGGTTCATTTACCAATGCTATGGTAACCAGTCAAGAAAAAGGAAACTGAATTCAAACACACTATATGCTACTTAAAAATGACTTCATATCATATCCTATATATATCAGAGAGTTGGATAAATAAGAATTCATGTTGAGAAACTAAGAAAGAAAAATTCTGTTTTAAGAATGAAAAACTTATTTTTGATACCTTTTCATTTGGACATATTTTGTGGGTATACAAAAAGTGCAGGGTCCAATTGGAAACAAATAAATTGCAATGTCTTGTATGTATTTGACAAGCTGAGAGTAGATTAAACTCAAGTGTAGGGTTTAATTAACTTAAGGCCATAAGCCTTGAAGTTATACATAACGTTTTGTTCATTGAAAACCAATGGACACTAACTTTTACAGAGAGAGTTTATACAGGGTTTTTATAAAGTCCTACAAGAATTCTGAGATTTAAAATTTAAAAATTCATATTGTACAAATGATAGATTCATTTAGTAAAAATCAAATAAAGTTCAACTCTTAAAGTTTTCTTTTTGATATGCTTTTTGATCATCATATTTCAACATGGATACCATCTTTGTATATACATTTTAAATCTACTGCAAGACTTTATGAATGCCATCTACATTATTATATATATTAACCTATTCATTATAGAGTTGATATACTACTAAACTATTTATTATATGTTATATATTATTGACATGATTATTATATATAATATATACTGTTAACACATTTATTATATGTTATATCTATACTACTGGGCCATTGGTCTAATGAGTAGAGTGTTCGCCAATGGTCTAGGAGACCAGTGTTCAATCCCAGGTCGAGTTATACCAAACTAAAAAATGGTACTTGATGCTGCCTTGCTTAACACTCAGCATTATAAGATAAGGATCAAGGTAAAGTGGAGCAATCCAGGGAATGGAGTAATGCCCTTCCCTACACCACTGTGTAGTTGCCATTGAAAAAAGAGTCTTCTGGTCACCCTTGACTAAGGTCACCAACAACTTTACCTTATATCTATATTAACATTATAAAAGTGATAGATTTTTTTAAAATAAAACATGAGAGATATGGTTATAGCTTGACTAATGTGAAAACAAACAAATTTTAAAAGCTTGGATTACAAAGGATTGGTTTGGTTTTATGGCATATCAACTATTGTAGGTTATTTAATGCCAAATCCAGTTTATACATATATATCAAATATATATGGTTAGTAGACATAAATCAACAAAGTTAAATAGTTGCAAGTATTACCATGTATCACTAACAATTCAATTAAACATCAATCATTAGTTTACACACAGTTAAATGATTAAACAGTTCTATTTCTAACAATTCAATTTCGCATAACCTTTATTATATACCATATATACTATTAACATATACATTGTATATAATATATACTATTAATATATTTTCTTATATATATCATACACTGTTAACATATTTATTATATACTATATGCTGGTTTGGATCAGTTGTTTGTTTAATGGCATATCAACTTCATGGGTTATTTAATGCCAAAGTCACTCTTGTAGCAGAGCAGTAATGATACTATATAACATGTAGCTTGTGGGGGATTAGGGGATTCCATACCTTTCCTAAAGGTATTAGTCTGAAAGTGAACATATTAGTACAAATGGAGTTTGAACTCACTTACTTCAAAGCTAATGTCGAGCACTTTAGCTTTTATATCATGGGGACTCCATACGGTTAAAATATTCATTATATACTATTATTAACATATATATATATATATATGATGAAAATAAGAGAAAAAGTGAATAAATCAAATACTTACAATGGGTTTACAGGTAATATTTTGTTCTTTATTCACATAACTTCTACTTATTTTTATCCTCTTGTCAGATTCACCAAAATCTACCATATATATATATATATATATAGATATATGAAATGAATATGTTAATAGTATATATTATAAAAGATAAATATATTGTTAATATACATTACATAAAATATGTTCATAGTATATATGATGAATATGTTAATAGTACATATTATATATAAAAGATATGCTTTTAGTGTATTATATAAATACACTAAAAGCATATCTTTTATATATAATATGTACTATTAACATATTCATCATATATACTATGAACATATTTTATATAATTTATATTAACAACATATTTATCTTATATAATATATACTATTAACATATTCATTTCATATAATATATAATATTAACACATCTATTATATACGATGACCCACAAAAACTGACATATCTTAAAAAGTTATAACTTTCTTTTTCCTAATTAATTTTTTTATATTATTTTTCAGATATTACAAGTAATCTTAGGTAAAGGAAAAATTCAAGTTCCATTGTGAAAGAATAAACTGAAATAACAGAATTTTACAATTCAACTGACAGATCTACAATTTCAACAAAAAGAAAATACTGTCACCCATTTTAATGTGAAGAATCTTCCAAGAACAAATATGATAAAGAGCTTGATTTATAGATTTAAAACTTGTGACACAGTGAAAGATTACTCACAAAGCAGTCATTGCAAATGTGTTTGTACACAGACAGCAGCAAAAGTTGTATTTTTTTTCTAAGGTCAGTCTTTTATTAGCCGCACTTTATATAATATATACTATTAACATTGGCATAATGGTTAAAGTGTTTGCCAATGGTCTGGGAAACCAGAGTTTAATCCCTAGTCATGTCATACCAAAGGCTAAAAAAAATGGTACTTGATGCCTTGTTGCTTAATACTCTGCATTATAAGGTATGAATCAAGGGTAAGTGGAGCAATCCAGCAAAAGGAGTAGTGCCTTCCCTACACCTTGGTGCTGTAGCTACTGAAAAGGGAGCCTTCTAGTCAACCTCTACTATGGTTGGCCAACTTACTTACTTAACATATTTATTATATATATTAACATACTTATATTGGGATATATTAAGTGAAAAGGAAGTTTCTTAAATATCAACTCACTCATGTTTAAAATATTGCAAAATCATCTTTTAATTAACTCCTGAAAAAATAAACTTTTAATATTATCTGTAAATTTAATCTGAGATAATGTTTGCATTAGATTTTTTTAAAAATTTAAATATTTTTTTGTGAATTTAATCTCAAAGATAAATGTCCATATGAGATTTGCAGAATAAATTTTTTGCATGTAGTCATCAATTAAAAAGAATAACTGAAAACCAAATTTTAAAAAAAAGATAGATAAATTTCCAGCAGCAGTCATCTTGAACAAATGCTGGTCCTAATGTGTCATACATCTTCATGCATACATCTCCCTTTCTTTCTTTCAGCCACTCACAAGCAATAGTTCTGCACACATTCAGGTAGAGTTTAACTTCAGGTCTGGAAATTTTATTGTTAATTGTTATTTCATTTTACTGATGGTGACCAAAAGAAAAAACATCTTCATCTATGTTTCAACAAAAAGAACAAACTAAACACACTGTACTAGAACCAAAGAAGTGAGCAAATAAAAAGACAAATCCATATTAGATTTAGGGTATATAGTATCATTGGCCTAATGATACCGGGGTTCAATCCCTGATCAAGTAACACCAAAGACTCAAAAAATAGTACTTGATGCCGCCTTGCTTAACACTCAGCATTATAAGGTATGGATCAAGGGTAAAGTGGAGCAATCCATAAAAAGGAGTAGCACCCTTCCCTACACCTCAGTGTGGTAGCTATTGAAAAGGAAGCCTTTTGGTCACTCTTGACTAGGGTCACCAACTTTACTTATATAGTATAGGATCTGTACATGAGAGACAAAGCAGTCTGGCTAAGAACAGAGCATGAAATTATGTTTGATTATAATTCTGCTTCATGAAAATATTTGGTCACATGTTGCCAGAATGACACAGAAGCTCACTGATTTTAAACATGAGACTTTGCCACATCTACCATATTCATCTGATCTCACACCCACTGCCATTTTTTTATAGGACATTTTTTACACCAAAAAACATTCCATTCCAAAGAAGTAGAAGCTGCATTTGAAGATTTCTTGGCATCAAAACCTTTAGAGTTTTATTGTACAGGCATAAATAACCTTGTTAATTGATTGCAGAAATGCATAGATGTTCAAGGATAATATTTTGACTGATAAAAACACTGTTGAAATTCAGAAATTCAAGAATCAGACATTATTTTCTGAACAACCTAATATAACTAGACAATTTTAAAATACAGTGAGTTCCCTTTATAATACTCATACAAAATGAAGCCAGTATTGATATTTTTAAACAGTAGTTTCTAACAAAACAAAGGATTATGCAAGTGCATTAACTGTCCAAACACAAGTTCCTTGCTATGTTTCATGCTTCCTAAACTGAAAATTCTACTCAAGAATTAGAGAGTTCAGGCCATAGAGTATATTAAAAAAAATGTTAGACAGAGTTTCACGCCATGTCAAAAGAAAAGTCGTAGAGGTCCTTTGATCAACATGAAACTTGCAGGAATAAGGAATTGAATACCAAGGAGACTATTTTGAAGAGCATTGATGTTTTATTTCAGTGTTCATTTCTGTCTTGGTAAATACAGCTTCAGGCTGAAAGTTTTCTGAGAACACCAAGTCCACATACACATATCAGTACATATTATTATTACTAATTTGAGAGTTCTTCACATCAGCATTACCCAATGGTCTTCAACTGGAGTTTGAGTGACAGCAAGTATTCACAAGTCTCCAGGACTCTTCTTGGTATTCTGGCCGAACTAAAGATGCTATAGTTTGGATAGTCTCCACTCGTTCTCTTATTTCCAAGTCTTTCAGTCTCTGTACCAATCCTTTTGTGACTGTACCAAGAGCACCAATTATAATGGGCATCACCGTCACTTTCATGTTCCACAGTTTCTTCAATTTCCTAGCAAGGTCGAGATACATATCTTTCTTTATATTTTCTTTCAATTTTACTCTGTGGTCAACTGGAACAGCCAACTCCACAATTTTGTAAGTTCTCTTTTTTTTATTGATTATAATTAGGTCTAGTCATCTAGCCAAGATTAGGTGATCTATTTGTATCTCTTGGTATTATTATTATCATAATTATTATTATCATTGTTAAAAAGCAATTGCGAGGATTTGGAATATTTCAATAACATGATGTACAATTTGGCAGCTCTGGACACTTTTGCCAAAGTTGTAAAGGTGAGGAACCATATTGGAATATGAGAAACCAAACTCACCAAATACATCTGAGTGCTACTCACCAGATTTGCTCAAATGGCTTGAAGCATAGTCTTGGAATCCATGGTTTTAGGCCTACCAGACCTTGCTTGATCATAAAGGTTCTTGGAACCTGAGCGATATTCCTTGAACCATCTGGTTGCTGTACTGTGATCAACAGCACTGTCACCTTTGATACAACAAATAATCTTGGTTGCTGCCACAAAATCATGGCCTACTTCAAACTCATAAAGCATATTGCCCAGTCAACTCGGGCTGTAGAATACACTGACCATTTCTGCGGAGGGGTAAGACACCTCAACGAGTGTCCTGGATATGACACTAAACAATCAGAGGTTCCAGTAATGCTGGAGCTTTGGGGAATATGGAGCACTCGTTCATTGCCATTGTTCCCAGGTTCACTCTGACCCAGAGTGGTAGCACCTGATAGGGTCCTATCTATGGGTCAAATAGAACTAAACTGTGTTGGTTGAGATGGGACTGTTTTAACATTCAAACTGTGTACTTATGCTAAACTGAATTGTTTGAAATGGAATTATTTGACTAAACTGAATAGCTTGAAATAGAAATGTTTTTTGACAATTAAACTGTATACTTATGCCAAACTGAATTATTTGAAATAGAACCGATTATTTGGCGTTAAATATTTAACAAAGGTTGATACACCATAAAAACCAACCAACCAACCAACTATAAAGCATAAGTTCCTGAATTAGACATTGCGTGTTCATCCTTGCTGCTTTCAAATCACAATACTACTAACTACAACAGGTACCTACCACATCTCAATCTGCTTTGGTCATATGATATATGCACCACAAATTAGCATGTATCAAAAAAATGCACAACTTTTGACTCAATATAGTAAAGGTATTTACTTATAAAACTATTTGGTCTTGCTTGAAATTACATGCAACAATTCAAAAAATTGTTGGTAATTTATTTGTTTTCAGTACAACTACTATTGATAATGATAATAATGCAAGAGACCCGACAAATAAATGGTATATGCTGTCAATAGTTTTGAATGGCCCAATACTGTTAAAATCCTCAAACTTGGTGACTAAAGCAATTCTATTCCAATTTTCAAATTAATCATACTAAGGGGTCAGCATCAATGCTTCATGGAACTGATCCCTTGTCTGAAGGGAGATAACTTTAAGCTTATTAAATGCTATTTATAGAGTATTTTCCCTTATTTACAAATAATTATAATCTAAATTCTATGGCACATGTGAATCACCTGGGTCCAATCAGAAAAAATAGAAAAAAAAACTTTTTTTGCAAAGAATTTTTGTTGCTTAGCACTTAAATCTTCCTCAAAAACCTTGTAAGTAGTAAATTTTGAAAAAAAATATTTATTTTACATGATTTTAGAATGGTTTGATTGAGAGTCCTATAAACAATAAGTTGGTGACTCCAGTCGATGGTATAGGGGAGGGTGCTACTCCTTTCCCTGGATTGATCCACTTTACTCTTGACTCCTACCTAATAATGTTGAGAGTTAAGTAAGGAAATATCAAGTACCATTTTTTGAGTCTTTGGTATGACTCGACCTAGGATTGAAACCCCGGTATCCCGGGCCATTGGTGAACACTCTGGCCAATGGACCAGTCATATAAATACAATATCAAAACAATCTCTGACTTTCTGACACACTTGTATACCAGTTATCTTTCCCTTGGCTTTATTGGCAAATGTTCTACTATTATGAATTTTGGTTTGGTTTGGTTGTGTTTTATGGCATATCAACTCTTGTGGGTTATCTAATGCCAAAATCCTGTTTATATATATATATATATATATAATTTGTACAGTTGAATGGTTTCAAGTCTTGCGATTTATTGTTTGCACACAGATAGTTTCAAGCATTGCTATCTAACACTAATAATTCGAGTCATACAGTTAAATGGTTTCATTGAAATTTGGGTCCTGATAGTTATCTCCCACACCTACTGTTAAGGATTCTGAAAGACAACTCGTATACATACTTTTTTCATTTTTAAAAGTCCACTTTTCTTCATTTTCTCCCAGGTTCTTATCCAGCTTTAGGATTCGCATAATATCCGTTTTGACTGCCACTATATTCTAGATATATCTAAACCACCAGGGTCTCTTCAGAAAAAAATTAAATAAAAATTTTCCCACACGCAAGAGGAAAATGGAAATCAATCGGACGGTGTGTAAATACAAAAATAAGCATAAAAAAAATTATATATGACCAATAAAACGTTATTAATGATGATGGAAGGCTAAGATTTTTTTTCATCGGCAAATAATTTTTGGACAAAGCATTTTAACATCGTCCTAAAGATGGTTTAATAAAAAAAAACGAAATGTAAACCATTGGCATATTATCATAAATGAATAAATACATCGATTGAATATTATATATATTATGAGAGTGATGATCGTCAGTAAATCACTTTATTATATATATATATATATATATATATATATATATATATATATAATGTATGTGTGTGTGTTTGGAGAGAGAGAGAGAGAGAGAAGACCTAACTTTATACAGGCAATTGGTCACTTTTGAAAATTATTGTTTTTATATAATCTTAGAAGCAGAGTCAAAGCAAGCTGACATTACGACACGCATGCATATCAGTTATCTTCTCCTTGGTTTAATTCAACTATGTCAACTTTAAAATGGTGAAACTTAGATCCTAATCGTTATCTGCCACTCCAACTATTATGAGTTTTCCTTCTCCTCTTAGGAAATGATTAAAATAAAACCAATGGGAAGATAAATCGTGTATATGCATGTCGGAAATTAAGAGATCGTTTTCACACATTATTTATATTGCAAGCGGGATCGTCTCTCTATAATCAAATAAAAATCAATATTTTTTTCAAATCTGATAACTTGCTTTAGTAGAGAAAGATCTGTAAGTTAAGAACAATTTTTTCTGACGTTGAAATAAATAAGAAATGGCTTTGTATCAAGCTAAATGACAACCAGCAGTGCTCAGCTTAGAAATTGACTTAGTGTGTGTTACACCTTCCTCGTAGCGGAGAGATTGGATAAAATATAAAACTACCAATAGTAGTTTTAAATAGTTGACGGCTTCAGTCACATAATAATGTAATACAAGATGAATGGCGACTTTCGTTAAAAGTTCCTCAGTTATTTTCATGTTTCAATTTTCTTTGTTTAATGGCATATCAACCTTCGTGTGTTATTTAAGGCCAGGACCATTTAACTCATAGCTGGAAAGATTAGAGAATTCATACCTTCTCCAAAAATATTAGTCTGAAAGTAAACACAATAGTGCGACTGGAGTTTGAACTCAATACGATGTCACTGTCTAACACGTTAGCCACAACATTAGGGAGACTCCTGCTTATTTTCATGGGATCATGACATGAGAAAATAAACCAGCAGACTGCACCCCTGAATCCAAAAAGAAAGCAATGAGTAGCTACTACTAATGGCTCTGTAAGACTAGGAGGGACCACGTTATTTCACTTGTACTCATCATTGTTATCAACGGTAGATGGCATGGCCAAACAGTTGTAGACGTAGGAAATGGTCTCGATGAGTCGAGTTCAAATTCAGCACGAGGGAGGTTGTTTACGTTTCACTTCGTGCTAATGTCCTTCAGAAAAACACTAAAGTCCGTTCCTCCCAGCCCTGTCACTGCTCACTTCAACTACAAAAATTTTCCCCTTCAGATATGGGAGAAAAGAAGAACAGACTGGGCTCTCTACCTTTGGTAGGGTAACCGGTCTTGGAGAAAGAAAAACACTAAATTTGGAACCTAAGAAGTACAGTTCGGAGAATCAGCAGCAGGTTGATGCACCATTTTTCTGTTATCAGCTCATCTAAAAAATGTGGCTGGTCCTACACAAGCTTTGAATAAATCAGCCGTATAAGCAGTGAAACTCAACAAATAATATTTTTTTTGTTATTATTTAATTAAATAGAAAAGAAAGAAATAGTAGTGACTTAAAAAATCATAAATGGACTGTAAAAACATTTCTTTTTATTAAAACTATTTCGAAACAACAAAATCATTAAATATTAAATAATGATATACATATCTTTGATTCCTTGGATATCTAAGAATATTCAATTACTTATACTGATTTCTTCTTTTTTTTTACGCAATCACGATTTTTTTTCTTTGTTGGGGAAGAGACATGTTTGTGTAAATGTTATTAATTTTGGTAACATGATAAAGGAAATAACTGAACACTAAACTCACCTAGTTCTCTCTCCTTTCGTCTGTATAATCCCATATTTTCAGAACGAGAAAAACAAAAATGATAGCGAAAGAGACTTAAGAAAAAACAAAAACAAATCCACTACTGAATTAGTGAGCAATGATAAATTCTTTCCTTAATAATCAGATTTCTTTTTCGCAAAGAGCGAAACTCAAGGGAGATAATTGGTTTAATTTTATTTCTCGCAACAGACTGGCTAAAGTCAATGTTTGATTTGGTTTCTTTTATTTTCATTATTAAAAATAATCATTGAATCATAATAGAGTTATAATAGAACGTAATAGATTGGCTAGAGTTTGACCTGGCAAACAAGGATGTCATTGTCCAGCACGTTAGCCACTACGCCATGAGAGGTTAGGTATATACACACTTTTAAAAAGAATATATCTAATTTTCTTTCTGTTTTTATTTTAATTTTAAATATACCATAGGATTTTGTTTTTTGCAATATCTTGTAATGTATCTATTGTATACATCGATAAGTTACAAGATATTGCAGATTGTGAAATCTGCAAACTAAGTATGCCCAGATATTTTCACTTGCAAATTGACTTCCTATTTTAAAGATGTAATTAAATTTTTTCAAAATGTTAATTTTTCTCTTATTTATTTATTTATTTATTTATTTTAGAAATAAAAGCCGAAATCTTTTGTCAAAAATAAAAAAAATAAATAAATAGGAATAAAAAAAAAAAAAAAGGAGACAGAGAAAGTGAGTATAAGAAAAAAAAAATTTTCAAGACTGTTACAAAGTCTATTTTATTATTCATTGTAAGCCCATTTGATGAGATAGGGAGTGCAAATGTCACCACTAAATATATATATTTGACTTAAGTGGCAAATCAATTTTAAAAATTGAATAAACTTGGGAAAAAATTAATTTGAGCATTTCAGGATCAGATGACTTTGAACAGATATTTGGATGTATAAAAAGTGTTTTATATACACACACACACACACACATAAATATATATATACAAGTTTGGTTTGGTTTCTTTGTTTAATGGTATATCAACCTTTGTAGGTTATTTAATGCCAAATCAATTTTCCTAGAAGAACAGTAGTGGTACTATTTAACCCATAGTTGGGATATATATACAGGGTGTCTTAAAAGTCTCTTAGGTATTGATAAAAGAACATACATTTTTCTTGGTAATTTGTTAATTTTTGTTGTTGTTTAGAAACATTAATACTATGGAAGTAAATTTACTTCAGTTATGAAAAGTGCTGTAGTTTACTTTCTATTATTTTTCAGTATATATATATATATATATATAAAGCATTCCAAACATTACCAAGGGATTTTTGGAAAAAAAGTAAAAGTTTGAATTTTGTAAAGAATAGGAAGTAAGCAGCAGGATTTTTCATAGCTGAAGAGAATTGATAAGAATTGATAATGTTGTTGCTACAACAAAAATTTTCAGCTTTGGTCTTGAATATTTTTGTTGTGGCAACACACTATCATTTCTTATAAAACTAGAAAAACTGGTTGAATTAAGATTTCTATCTTAATTTCTGTGTTGGTGAGACCCATAAAAATGTGAGAGGTGTATGACAAATGTAAAATCTGACTGAGGTTAAAATTTTTTATTATATCCCAAGTATATATATATATATATATTGGTTTCTTTGTTTAGTGTTATATCAACCTTAATTAGTTATTTAACGTCAAAGCCATCCTTGTAAAATGACAGTAGCGATACTATTTAACCCATAGTTGGAAGGAATATGGGGGTTAATATTTTTCCCTAGAATATAAGTCTTAAGTGAATGTAAGAGCATGACTGAAGCTCAAACTTGCTTACTATGGTGTCACAATCCAGTACATTAGCTACTATGCCAAGACGACTCTCCCATATATATATATATATATATATATATATATATTTATTTATATCATATTCATAGGTCCATTGACTCTGTGTCTATACCCTCTTAATTTAGATTTAAAGATCTACATTTTTCTATCACCAATACTGAACACTCTTTATAAACATAACAAACTCGATTATATATATATATATATATATATATATATATATATATATATATAATCGAGTATAATTATTCCCTATTCCGGATTTACTGGATTGAATAATGTTTTATATATATATATATATATATATATATATATATATAAAACATTATTCAATCCAGTAAATCCGGAATAGGGAATAATTCCAATCAGGACAAACAAATTATTCAAAAATAGAATGTCAAATTCAAATATTCCTGGTAAAGAGCTCAAAGTAAATAAAATACACAGAGTAAATAATGTTTTTCCCTAAAAAAACAACAATCAGTCACATTAGGATAATAAATTTATTTCCATCCTATGAAAACCACTGATATAAATCAATGCAAAAAAAAATTAACAGGACTTCATCAGATACAGTATGTTCTGTTAATTTTTTTTGAGCATTCATTTATACCAATGCTTTTAACAGGAGGGAAATAAATTTATTATTCGTATATGACTGATTGTTGTTGTTTTTTTTTGGAAATACATATATATATATATATATATATATATATATATATATATATATCTACAGGGCTGGCCTATTTTATGCCATTTGGACTTTCAGGACATTTAAATCGATTATTTAAAAAGTATTTTCACATCATTATTGTTATTATTAAAGACTTCTATCAGTTTTTCTATGTATGTTTTACGTATTTCAATATATCTTAGGAAGTAGTTTAAGTCTAATAAAACCCTTGGAACATAAAAAGTTTGTTGCTTGAGCCAGCATTCAGATAAGTGAAAGAGGTTTGCAATTCCAAGAAAGGTTTACATTTTAAAGTTATTTGATATAATCATCATTAACTAGAGATGTATCTTATATTATTTTATTTTTTATTTACTGATTGGTCATGGTTGTGGATAACAAATGATTTTATGCTGAAGCAACAATGAGACCACTGAAAAGTTATATGGATCTTGGTTTGATTGCAAAGAAACATTCAAATGAAATGAATATACTCAAAAAATATTCTCGTTAAATTTGTTAATTGGAATGAAATAAATGAAGAAAAAGGAGGATGTAAGCCCATACTAGTGCCAAACAATATTCTTGTGAAGTGTGTAGATCAGCATTCTCTCAGAGTTCTTTCTTAAAAAGAAACACATATAAATGCACAGTGGAGAGAAACCATATTCTTGTGAAGTGTGTGGATCAGCATTCTCACAGAGTTCTTCATTGAAAAAATACATAGAAATGCACACTGGTGAGAAACCATATCCTTGTGAAGTATGAGGTTCTGCTTTTGTCAAGAATTCAAAATTGAAAATACACGAGTACTCACACTGGTGAAAAGCCATATGCTTGTAAAGTGTGTGGATTGACTTTTTCAGTAAGTTACTCTTTAAAAAAGTATATGCAAATACACACTGGAGAGAAACCATACTCTTGTAAAGTGAAAATCTGCATTTTCAGTGAGTTCACTTTTAAAATTTAATATGCTGACACACACTGGTGAGAAACCTTTCTCTTGTGAAGTCTGTGAATCTGCATTTTCAGTAAGTTTAGCTTTAAAAACCACATGCAAACACACTGGGGAAAAGTCATATACTTGTGATATATGCTAAGATGCCAGTTCACAGCATTGCAAATTAAATTGGCCTGGTTAGTAGGGGCTACAGAATACACAGACTGCATCTCTACAGAATGGTAAGACTCCCCCTATGAGTATCCTGGATATGAGAGTAAACAATGTGATGGTGAGGCTCCAGTAATGCTGGATCTTCGGGGAATGCAAGGGACCTCTTTATTGCCATCACTCCCAGGTCCACTCTGGCCTAGAGTGATAGCACCTGATAGGGTCCTATCTATGTGTCAAATAGAACTAAACAGTGTAACACATCACTCAATAAGTCCCTGGCTTAACTAATAAAACAACAACTTTTAGACAAAATTCAACTTAATCCATCAACATAGTCTCCTTCAAATGTGATAAACTGATTACAATGCTTCTCAAAAAATTCAGTGTCTTTTTTGTAGAACAATTTGTTTTTGACCTCAAAATATGCCTCAGTTTCTGATATCACTTTTTCATTGAAGTCAAATCTCTTTTCCTGGAGCATTCTTTTGAGGTCTGCAAACAGTCAGTTGCCATTGGGGGCCAGATCTGGAGAATTGGATGGGTGTGGAAGTAATTTGAAGTGCAATTCATGTAGTTTTACCAATGTTGCGATTGACTTGTAACACGGTGCAACATCTTGGCGAAAGACCACTTTTTCTTTTCCATTTGTGGCCGTTTTTTGGTAATTTCTTCCTTCAAACGCTCCAATAATGCTATATAATATTCACTATTGATGGTTATTCCTTTGTCAAGGTAATTGATAAACAAAATAACTTGCGCATCCCAAAATACGGAGGCCAAAACCTTGCCTGCTGATGTTTGTGTCTTTGCTCGCTTTGGCCGGCTTTCACCTGTTGCTGTTCACCCAGCTGACTGCCGGTTTAACTCTAGAGTAAAGTGGTGGATCCATGTTCCTCCATTATCGCATATTTATGCAAAAACTCCTTTTTGTTGTGTTGAAACAGTTGCAAACAAATCGTCAGCATGTTGTTGTTTTTGATTGACTGTGAGCAAACGCGGCACCTACTTTGAACACAGCTTTCTCATTGACAAATGTTCATGCAAAATGGTGAATATACTGCCTTTTGATATCTTCAACTCCTCTGCTATCTCACACAACTTCAATTTACAATGAACCAAAATTAGTGGAAATTTTTGGTGTTTTCTGGGACAATGTCAAATTTGGGCGACCTGAGTGTTCAGCATCATTTGTGTCTGTACAACCACGTTTAAAGTCAGTATATCATCTCTTAACCATTGTTTCCAATGGAGCAGGGTCTGAATAAAACTTAGCAAGCTATTGCTTTGCTTAAACAGTATTTTTCCCATCAGAAAACAATTCTTTATCAACACACGAAATTCAGATTTTTCCATTGTTTTGAAAATTTGCAACAGTAGCTTCACTTAAATAATTGTGATCTGTAAACTAATTATCCGATTGGACTCAAATTTTGACTGGTGTTATTTAAAGGTTAGTACTTTATAAAAATCACATGGATTATTTAATATATTTATTATTAGTGACGCAATCTATATGTCAAGCCCAGGACTTATTGAGTGATGTGATACTTATGCTAAACTGGATTGTTTGAAATACAACTCTTTTTATATTTAACTGTGTATAAACAAAAAAATTATAGTTAAGCTAAATAGAATTGTTTGAAATAGAACAGTTTTTAACATTTAAACCGTGTACTTATGCTATACTGAACTGTTTGAAATAGAACTGTTTTTGACATTTAAACTGTGTACATATGCTAAATTGAATTGTTTGAAATAGAACTGTTTTTTACATTTAAACTGTGTACATATGCTAAATTGAATTGTTTGAAATAGAACTGTTTTTGACATTTAAACTGTGTACTAATACTAAAGTGAATTGTTTGAAATAAAACTGTTTTTGGCATTTAAACTGTGTACTTATGTTTCAAATAGAACTGTTTATATGTATCGAAATGAATTTGGCATTAAATGACCTACATTGGTTGATATGCCATAAAACCAAACCAAACTAAACCAATCCACATAAAAACACCCTAAGGACAAATCATATTTTTGGGATATATGCAGATCTATATTTTCATTAAATTCAACATTAAAAATCCATATGCAAATCCACACCAGAGAGAGAGAGGACTTACATTTGTGAGGTGTGTGTGCTTTCATTTTCCCTAAATTTGACTTTAAAAATACTTTTGCAGATACAGACTGGGGAGAAACCACATCATTGTAAAATATACAGCTCAACTTTTTCATGCAAGTTTAAACTCCAGTCACGTTATCATGTTCACTTTCAGATAAATACTCTTGTGAAAAGTATGAAACCCCTGATCCTCCCATCAATGGGTTGAATAGTACCACTACTGTCCTTGTAAAAGGATGGATTTGGCATTAAATAACCAGAGAAGGTTGATATGCATTTAAATAACAAACAAACCTGAATATATTAATACTTATATCAGTCTTTGGTGAGTGGGGACTTCACTAAATATCTTGCATACTGCCCAGTATTTCCCAAATTGCATTGATGATGGGGACACACTTTCATTTAAAATGCAAGTAACATTTACCTTTATGTCATCACAGTGGAAATAATTAATTATAAACTCAGGAACATTCAATATTGGTTTTCTTTTCAATAGCCAAGAAAAAGTCTCAAGCAGTGAAATCTAATTATTCAGGGCTTTTGAAAGTAGCCTGATTTAAGAAACCTTATATTTGCAGAGGAATCCAAGGAAAAGAGTAGCACTCTCCCTTACACCTTGGTATAGTAGCTATTAAAAAGGGAGCCTTCGGGTCACCCTCGACTACAGTCGGCCAACTTAATTATATATATATATATATATATATATATTGTATTAATTTTACACTAGCCTTGATGGAATCCATGAGGCAGTCGTTGAACCAAGATCCAGGGAATTTAATTTCTCCTCAGCACCACTTCTTTTTACTACATTTGTATGAGATGTATGAGGAGGGACATAAAACAAGATTTTTCACTTCTCAGTGGAGTGGTTTTTATTCCAACATACAATTAAAAAATATTGGAAATTTGTTTGCAAAATAGTAAAAAAACTATGGAAATTTGGCCCGCAAATATCTTGTTTAGTTGAAAACAGAAGAAATTTAGTACAGGGAAAAACATGAACAAGTTGGGATTTTAAAGTATTATATTACTGTTGCAAACAAATTGCGTTTGCATCTATATAATATTATATGAAATAAACATATAATAGTCTACTAAACTGAAGTCCTTGTGTCATATATACGAAAGTTTAACGTACGTCAAACAGCTCCGGGCTACTGCTGGAATTTTAGCTGAGACAATTTTAACATCTGCTTGTTACTGAGCTTGGTTGTAGAATGAGGACTAGACATGTCTTTGGTATCTGGTGCCAACATTTTGGAAGCCAACGATTGGTTATTTTGAAAAGATGTGCCAACCAATTATGTGTCATACATGTCTTTAGCGATAGAATATTTCGTTGCATATGTTTACGTTGTTTATTTCCTCGCTAGATGTTGTTGGAAAATAAAGGAGTGACAAGATGAAGATGCTGTAAGGTTTTTATGTGAATGTTTTTAATGGCTGCGTGGAACAAAGGGTTTACATTTATGCTGCAAGTCTCGTTGGAAGGAAGGAAGGAAGGCGGGAAATGAAGTTGTTATAGAGTCGAGAAGGCATTTTAGCAGCTCAAAGCCTGAGCAAAATGGGCATTGTTAGGTTAAGGCATTGTTGAATGTGTGAGTGGCATATGGTTGCCATAGGTGTAGCAAAGGTCATGTTTGCTGGTTAAGGACAGGAATGATGTAGTTGCCCGTGAATGTGTGGTCGTGGTTGTTTGGGGAGAGAAGCGTGAATGTCTCCAGAAAATGTTGCCCAGGGATGAAGTGGCTGACTGTCGGAGCAGTATTTTGCGTCGCAGTCGACATAGCCAAAGCTGGAGGTGACTTAAAGTTGTTCCTGTGTGTGGCATATTGAATTCATCTAATTCATATTCAACTGGGAACCCTTGGTCTAAGAGAATAGATGCAAGGAGTCCATAAATTAGATGGCTTTCTTCATTGTGTCGATGCTGCTGCTATTGAAGAGCAGACAGTAAGACATCTGTCCTTTTTGCCGAGTTCTGAGGCAGAGAAATTGTTTCGCAGGCTTTCCCCAATTTGGTGCTGCCCAGAAAAATGATCCAGGCTGAATAGGATAAGTCATCCTGATTGGGTGAAAATATGTGTCAACCCTAACGGTCAAATTAATTAATGCGCCAAACAAAAATACGAAGTTCTTTCTGCTACATGTCCTTTAGAGAGTGGGGGAGATGACCCACTTACCTTAGTTATATATTTTTTTACAGTACTCCTGGCTGCTGGACTGGGACACATTTCGACTGGCCAAGTGGCTTAGTACACAAATCAGTTCAGGTGTGAACAGGCTTGGGTGGCAGTCAGTCAAGGCTGCCTGACATAAGCTTGGGGTGGCTGTTTCCCCCTAGACTTTAACCCTCCTCGAAGGGGCTAAGTTTATTGCCTGTCGCCTGGGTTTTTTTTAATCTTTAGGTGTGTCTGGGCTACGGCCCTGCACGAGGACCCACCTAAAAAGGACTTGTGCCACACTTGTCCGGTCGGTGGGACGTACGACAAATACGAAGGGTTTTTTTTTTTTTTTTGGCAAGTCAACTCAACAGACGCGTGTCTTCATCACTAGCGGTTACTCGAGTTAATGTGTAAACTTTACAAGGCCAGAAATACGCTGGTTGTAAGCAACGATTCAGAAGGCAATTCTTTGTAACCTCCCACAATACTCTTTCCCAACCAGTTGGGAGAAGAAATCCGACTATATATATATATATATATATATATATATATATATATATATATATATATATATATATATATATATATATATATATATATATATATATATATATATATATATATATATATATATATATATATATATATATATATATATATATATATATATATATATATATATATATATATATATATATATATATAATATATATATATATATATATATATATATATATATATATATATATATATATATATATATATATATATATATATATATATATATATATATATATATATATATATATATATATATATATATATATATATATATATATATATATATATATATATATATATATATATATATATATATATATATATTATATATATATATATATATATATATATATATATATATATATATATATATATATATAAATTTATCTTCGCGTCTACCATGTGATTGTAATATATTCGTATGTCTCTTTTCTTTTATTATAATTTTTTTTCCCTGTCCTTTTTGAAGTGTGCATTGCTTGTAAGTTAGAAGCAGCCGAATTTTTATTGTTTGAGATTGACTGACACTGGCCAGACGACAATTATTTTTTTGGAAAATAAAGTTCGCAAAACTCTTGGTAAGTTTCAAGTTGACTTTTTTTTTTTTTTTTTTTCTTTTGAACTTTTATTTTAACTGTTACAAAAAAGTTTTTATTAGTTTAAATTAATAACAAGACAATTATTTAGAGAAATAATTCTTTTATTTATTCAACAAAACCTAAAATGTTGAATAAATATTAAACCCTATGATCGTTAAAAAAAGAAAAAATAAGACTTAAGATATTTTTTAGGTAAAAAAAAGTTCTTGGTTTTATTGATTGCATTGTTGAAGATTACCACTTCAAGAGGTTGTTGGTACATGACCATTGTTTTGAAATATATACATTTGGGTAAATGTTACCCCCCAAAAAAGGATGTCCTGGGTATGACACTAAACTGAATCGGATGGTGAGGCTCCAGTTTCAGAGATCTGGGACGTTTGAAGTACCCCTTCATTGCCATGACTCTCAGGTTCTGTCTGAACTGGAGTGATAATACCTGCTTGGGCAAAATCGATCTGATTAAAAAAATATTTGTATTCAATAAGAATTCTTGATGCCATGTGACTAAATTATTTGTATTAAGAATACTTACTTGAAGCTATAACATTTTACTGAGGATTATTATCAGTTACTTGAAATCATATAACTGTGTGCAAACAAATGATTAGTCTTGAGTAGAAATAACTATTTGAAGTCATATAGTTATTTGTATTATGTAAGAATACTTGATATCATACAACAGTGTTAAAATTATTGATATTAGATAGGAATACTTGATATATAACTGTATGAAAAATCCTCTAAAGAAACAACTCAAAAATGTAAATATAAATGTAAAATGTACATGATTCTCTAACCTCTATGCATAAAATAACCCTAAACTAGTAGACATGCCATTAAAATAAATCAAACTCGAAATGTAAACATTATATCTAGGTGTCTTTGTTGGATGGGGTAACTTTGGTAACATGGGCAACAAATACCATCACAAATGAAATGATTGGTTTTATTTGATTTGATGGCATATCAACCATTGTAAGTTATTTAATGCCAAATCCTTTATACATATATATCAAATATATAGGATTTGGTTTGGTTGTGTTTTATGGCATATCAACACTTGTAGGTTATTTAATGCCAAATCCTCCTTATATATAAAAGTAAAGTTGGCAACCTTAGTCAAGGGTGACCCAAAGGCTCCTCTTTCAATAGCTACTACACCGAGGTGTAGGGGAGGGTGCTACTCCATTCCCTGGATTGCTCCACTTTACCCTTGATCCTTATAATGCTGAGTGTTAAGCAAGGTGGCATCAAGTTCCATTTTTTTTTTTATGAGTCTTTGGTATAACTCAACCTGGTGATTGAACTCCGGTCTCCCAGACCATTGGCGAACGCTCTACTCATAAGGCGTCTGTCCTTATACATAATATTAAATATATATGATTTGTAAACACATTTTGTTGATAAGAGCTTGAGCTCCATTTTTTTTTGCTCACTGTTAAATGCTTTCATGTATTGTTGTCTAATACAAATAATTCTATTTTCAATTAATCATTTGTTTGCTCACTGTTAAATGGTTTCAAGTATTGCTATGTAACAGTTACAATTTAACATCAGTTATTTGTTTGCACATATTTAAATAGATGTACATGATATGTAAGAGATTAGTTTGACGGTAATTTCATTTTTAAATGAGTTAGAACTCATTTGTTTGCACACTAATATTGCTACTGTTTCTACACAGTTAAATGGTTTCAGTTATTGCTATTTAACACTGATAATTCTATTCAAAATTAATCATTTGTTTGCATGCAGTGAAGTGGTTACAAATATTGCTATTTAACACTAATTATTCTATTCAACATTACTCATTTGTTTGCACACAGTTAAAAGGTTTCAAGTATTGCTATGTATTACAAACAATTGAATTAAACATCAGTTATTTTTTTACACACAATTAAATGATCAAACATTTCTATTTCAAACAATTCAGTTTAGCATAAGTCATTTGTTTGCACACAGTTTAAATGTCAAACACTTTTATTTGACCCATAGATGGGACCTTTACAGGTGCTACCACTCCAGACCAGAGTGGACCTGGTAGCATTGGAAATGAAGGACTACTACACTCCCCCAAATCTTCAATACTGGAGCCTCACTATCTGATGGTTTTTGTAGCATATCCAGGACACTCTTTGAGGGCATTTTACCTCTCTGTAGAGATGCAGTCAGCATATACTGCAGCCCCAGCCAACTGGGCTGTGAATGTAATAAGTTGCAATAGAAAGCAATTAAGAAGATAGAGGAAACTACTGATTTTTTCAGGACTGTGTGTAATTTATAAAGTGTTTAAAATTCATCTTTGAAATGTTTTTGATTTAAGATGTAAAAATGTATAAAAATGGGAAAACTGTTAATTCTCTTTTTTAAAAAAAAAGTGTTTATTAATGGTATAACCATTGCCTTACCTAAAATATTTTTCAAACTACAATAGTCATTCAATAAATAAGATGAATTTTTTTTTAAAAGAGCAAAATAATTTTTTTTTCCCAGAATTTTTATCCATAAATGTAAACTCTACATTGTGTGAAATTGGTTTATAGCAAAAATTATTCCAATCTTGCAAAAATGTATGTTTTGAGGCCATTCAAAATGGTTATGAATCAAACAGAATGCTCTAGTCTTGAACAGAGGTCTGTCATTAAATTTTTGCTGACTGAAAAGTGCAAATCATGTGAGATTTACAGAAAAATGTGTGATGTATATGGAGAAGTATGTTTTAATCTTAAAAAAAGATGTTTACAAATGGGCTAAACATGGCTTTGCCTCTATGAGCCTCAGTTCAAAAGACAGTTCATGGTGTGGAAACACACTAACTTTCCAGTAAAGAAAATGTACTGGACACAATGATCAGTCAAGCAGGTGATGATGACAATATTCTGGATTTCCTTGAAAAAGGTGCAATTATATACTGAGCTTCCTATTGACTATACTTTAAGCAAAATTCACCTTATTTATCAAATGACTTTCATACAGGGTGTCTCAAAATAGATGCAACTCATTAATATGATAATGATTTATTACATGTGTAATGGCAGTCATTTGGAACACATCCTGGAAAAAATGCATCCTTTGAGCTTGAGACATCAAATCAATGTTTTTTATAATTATTATTATAGCAGCTTCCAAGCCATGCAATCTTTTTTTGAGTTTCTTGTCTCAGTAATAAATCGTTATCATATCAATGGGTTGCATCTATTTTGAGACAGTTTTGAATGATTTTTGTCTCCAAATAAGTAGTGAGGTCAAATATTTTTCCTCTCTTGTCCAAGGCATTGTGATTGAGGATTAATAGTTGTTATAGTATATAATTTTCAAATCTGAAACAAAAAAAAAACACAAGTAGAGTTAGCAGTCACATGGGCCCTATGTATATTGAGACACCCTATATTACAAACTATTGTTGGTTCATTATATTTAAAAAAATATTGAAGAAATGTTAAATTTGTCTACATTTGTGAAGGGAGTCCACTCTTCACATCATATCATGAAAAATTACTACTGATTGACAGTGGTTCTTCTAAAAAGAAATTTAAATGATAGTATAGGGTATCAATATACATGCTTCTATTTTGAAACACCCTGTATTTAAAAAATAATGTTGTTACTGTGATCTTTTGGTAATGTCAGTAAATTAAAAAAAAAAAAAAAGGAAGCTATTCTCACTTGGTGAATTAAGCATTTTAAAAATTTCTGTTCTGAGTAGGATTTTGAATATTGACTTGCCACGTAAATTGCCTGAGTAGCATAACAGGCAATAAACAGGACACAGATGCCCCAGTGGAAATGCTGTGTAAATTATGTGGGTGGTATGCTTGAAGGGTTGGATTCTGGAAGCAGAAAAACAACAAGAATTACACCTGTTTTCTAAAGTAAACAGGACACAGTTACTTCTTCAGTGTAAGTGCCATTTAAGTTATGTCGGTGGCATGATAGACAGGAGGCATGTCCACATGCAACACATAGGTAAGACGTGCTTGGGCATCCAGAAAATTATATAAACCAGGGAAGATTTTGCCCCTGGCTGAATGAAGCAGAAAGGCAGAGAGAGGTTTCATGGAAAAAAACACACTAACATCCCTGTGTGCATTTCAGCCATCTTTGACTCTCTCTTACTCTACCCATATATATATTTTAGGTTATAAAAAAATGAAAAGAAGTAGATTATATTTTATACATCAGTATTTTGTATTTCTTTGCTGTATATAACAATAACACTAAACAGCATCCAATGATGAGGCTCCACTTCTGAAGCTCTCAGGAATGTAGAATTACCTCTTAATTGCTATGAACCTTTGGTACACCCTAAGTTGGAGTAGTAGTACCTGCTAGGGTCACTGTTTATTATAACATTATTCCTGCATGTATGCAAATTCATAGATACTAATTCACACACATACACACACACACATATATATATATATATATATAAGTGTATGTAGGAATATGTGCATTTTACTAGGGTGAGTCAAAAGGTTTTCAATATTTTGCTAACATGAGCCACAAATGGGTAGCTGTGGATGCTTTTGCCAAGGTATTATGCTGCTTCAAATACAAGGCGACTCAGTTGCTTCAGATACAAAAGTGTTTTATTTTGACCCAACATTTCATAGCAGTTAACACAAACATGACAGAAAGAGAAACATCATCAGGGTCTATGAATGAACCAACAGCTTAACAGACACCAGAGTGACACCCACCCCTGACCATTCAATTCGTCAAACTGTCCAAGCCCAAATCAACTTACTCATTTTCAAATTCTCTATTTTTTTAAGTATTTCATCAGCCAAAGTCCTGTGTGTGATGTCACTTCACTAAATCATTGCATCATTAGTTTTATTTAATTTTAATCAAACTTATCATGTGATATGATTTCAACTTAATTTAGTTTTCATTTCCTGTCCTGAAACCTAATTATGACAAGAGCTGATTGTCATATCCTAATGCACACATGTGCCAGTATGCATATATTGACTTCAGTAACAAGTAAACTAATTCTCAAAGATCTCTAAACAGTCCACAACCTCGCCAAATTAAATGATAGAATAATATAATAAATTACCAAATAATATAGTCAATATGATTAACCATCACCCAGATTGTACTGAACTGTGTGATGTCAAGCTTGCTTGATACTCTTCATTCATCTATGCAACTTTCAAATCATGCATGGACCAAAGCAATGCACAACATGTCAGCACACTAACTACGATACCACTACCAACCACAATTTATACCGCTTTGGTTAATATGGTGTATACATTGCAAACTAGCATGTACCAAAATATTGCAAAACTTCTGATTTCCCCTTGAAATTGTAAATATAAAAATGCCTGCTAAACAATTGACAACCCTAATCTTAACTCATGATTCCCAGGTCCACTCTGGGCCAGAGTAGTAGAGCCTTAGGTCTACCTATTGTTGGAAGGAGAATACTTGGATACATACCTTTCTGAATGGTATTAGTGCTATGTGAAATGCAGTCAGCTTCATCAAGAATTTGAACTTCATTCATTGTATCTGTTTCCTTCGACAATAACCATTATACCATAAGCACATGCATATATAAACACATACATACACAGACAATATACACACACACACAAACATATTATATATGTATATCTATGTATTACTGCAGAAATAATGGATTTATATATTCCCAGAGAAATAATGGATATAGATAATATATATATATATATATATATATATATATATACCATATTTGACATATAAGGTTCCCTTTTTTTTAATAAAAATATCTTTTAAAATTCCCTTGCATCTTATATGCCATGTAGGTTTTGAATTTGCGATAGCCAAAATTAGCAATCTGGCAACTCCTATTAGCTTAGACTTTAGAGTAACTTTCATGTATCTATTGTCATTATTTAAAAGCTATTATGCAGATTAAATGTTATCATTGATGATATTCATTATATTAATTTCATCATTAATATTAGTACTTTCTTTTTTTTTCTTGCTTAGCCCTACTTAAATTGGGGTGCATCTTATATGCCGTCAAATACAGTGTATATATATATATATATATATATATATATATACACCAGATCAATTAAGAGCAGAAACTACATTGGACGTTAATTTTCTAAAAATGAAGATTAACGTCCAATGTAGTCTCTGCTCTTAATTGATCTGGCGTGTATATATATATATATATATATATATAATTCTCTTAATACCCTGTCCGGTGGCAAAAGCTGCTTGGTAGCGCCAGGCATGGCAGTACTGCCTTGAGCTACTGAAACTGTGTTATCACCCCTGGTTGGCGACTGATGAGGACATGGTATTGCACGTGCTTTCACACATATGATGAAAAAAAAATACTATTAAAATCTCAGTACAATATTTTCTGACTCTTCTAAAAAGAAGAAAACTGTTTCAACTGTTAATGATTTTAACTAGACATTGTTTTTAAAATGTACATCTAACAATTACTTCAATAATCATTTTTTTCTGTTTCATTTTAGGATTTGAACTCCGGTTGTGCATTTCCTATGACAATAACTATTACACCACTTTCTCATAACTTCTTTACTTGTTCAGTTTATTGCTGCTACACTTATTGCCCACCTCATCAAGTGATCACTTGGGTCAACTGCTTATAGTTTCTTATTCAGGTTATAGCTGGTAAACTTATTGCTCACCTCATTGAGTGATCACTTTGGTCAACTGCTTATAATTTCTTTACTTGTTCAGTTTATAGCTGCTACACTTATTGTCTCACCTCATCAAGTAATTACTTGGGTAAACTGCTTATAATTTCTTGTTCAGGTTATAGCTGCTAAACTTATTGTCCACTACATTGAGTAATCACTTGGGTCAACCACTTATAATTTCTTTACCTGTTCAGGTTATAACAATAAGTGTCTACTCTTATTTTATATATATATATATATATTTTTTTTTTTTATTGTAGGCTATATTTGTTAGTTGTATTGATTTGATGCTTTTATTCAAAACTATTCTAAAAGCTGTGTTTGCACTTTTTCTTTTTGTCCAGGTTACATTTACCAGAGATGATAAAAACAGACACACCGTATTTATGGATGTACAGTTGTAATAGAAGATCAGTGGAAATAACTTTAATGTGCTCTTATATTGTTAATCCCATCATAAAGAGTTTGAGGGTTGACCACTTGCCTAATATTCAAGTCATGAAGATAGGAAACATTGAAAAAAAAAATGATCAGAATCTAAGATAGTAAATTAAGTTCAGATTAGTCAGATAAATATTTTTTTCTCTGATACTTGAAAAAATATGCACAATAAGTAAAAAGAATAACAAAAACTGACAAAGGACCTAATCTCAAGTAGTAACTAAAAATCTACTTCAAGATATGGAAACAGCTAAAGAAACAATCCTCCAGGATAATCAGTCTCATTTTAATATACCTGTGACTTGTAATAATTCACAAGATCTTCATGTAGAAAAACTCTCTTATTGTGAGATGTGCCACTGTAATTTTTCTGATGATTCCAACCTGGAGTATCATTTAAAGATACACACCAGTGAAAAACGTTTCCACTGTGAAGTTTGTAAGCTTCTTTTTTCAGAGCGAGCCCAACTTAGAAGGCATATGCGAACACATACCGGAGAAAAACCTTTCCACTGTGATATTTGTGGCTCAAAATTTTCCCAAAGTTCAGTCCTTAAAAGACACATGTTAACACATACTGGAGAAAAACCCTTTGGCTGTGACATCTGTGGGGCAAAATTTTCACGAAAATGTTCATTGACAACACACATTCGAAGACACACAGGGGAAACACCCTATCACTGTGATATTTGTGGAGCAGACTTCTCTACAAATGCTAGTTTTACTATACACATGCATAAGCACACAGGGGAAAAACCTTATCAGTGTGAAATCTGTGGGAAAAAGTTTTCACAGAGTTCACCTTATAAAGCTCACATGCGAAAACACACTGGAGAAAAACCTTACTCATGTAATGTTTGTGACTTAAAATTTTCAGGTAATTCTGCTCTCAAAAAACACATGCGAATACACACTGGAGAAAAACCATTTCCTTGTAATATATGTGAGGCAAAATTTTCACAAATGTCATATCTCAGGGAACACATGCGAATTCATACTGGAGAGAAACCCTTTCACTGTGAGGTTTGTGGAGCAAAATTTACTCAACCTTCAAATCTTAAGCGACACAAACAAATTCATACTGGACAGAAATAAAATTTAAAGTTAATTTTTTTTATAAGATTTTTATCTCAGATGCCTAAATATTTGGAAAATATTTTATGAAGTTACCAATGTTTATTATTTTGCTTACATTGACCTATTGTATAAGGGTAGTTATGGATAAATACCTAAATTGTGACTAGAACAGTTCAGTGATGATTTTTTAAAATGCAACTGAAACAGGTGTAGTGGAACAGTTCCCATGGCATAGTGGTTAACATGTGATATCCTTGTGAGTGAGTTCAAACTCCAGTCATACTAGTACGTCCCTTTTCAATAGAAACTTTGAAAAATGCTGGAAATTCCTTCTTCTCAAAGAAAGAGGGTTTAGACACCCACTGAAATAACCAGCTTGACTTATTTAAACATCAATAAATATGAAAACCAAATTATAAATGTGTGTTTCTCCATTTTTTTATAACCTTGAATTGTGACATCACTTTTAAGTTTACCCATAATGTAAATAAGTAAAGTTGGCGACTGTAGTCAAGGGTGACCTGAAGGCTCCCTTTTCAATAGCTACTACACTGAGGTATAGAGGAGGGTGTACTCCTTCCCCCCGGATTTCTCCTCTTTATCCTTGATACATACCTTATAATGCTGAATGTTAAGCAAGGAAGTATCAAGTACCATTTTTCAAGTCTTTAATATGACTTGGCCTGGGATTGAATCCTGGTCTCCCGGACTATTGGTGAATACTCTACACACTAGGCTATAATGTTACATAAATTCTTAAAATATAATTAAATTTTAGTTTATCTTCAGGATTTCGAATACACCAACTACATCCTCCACTGTAGGGTAATACCTCCTGCTAAAAAATAAGTGTATCCTTTTTATAACACTAAATTTTATCCAATGATGAGGCTACTGTTCTGGAGCTCTAGGGTGTGTGGAATCACTTTTTCATTGCTATTAATTTCAGCAGTATTTTGACTTTGAGTGGTAGTACCTGTTAGAGTCCTATCTATGGATAAAAAAAATTTGTTTGAAAATTATTTGTATTGGACTGGAATACGTGATACTATATAACTGCACATTTTTTGTATTAAGAATAATTACTTGAACCCATAATTATTTACTTGAGATTATTATCATTAATTACTTGACATTATATAATTGCTCTCAAATTATTGGCATTAGATAAGAATACTTTAAACCATATTGTGAGCAGACAAATGATTTTTTGGTTTGGTTGGGTTTTATGACATATCAACCATTGTAAGTTATTTCATGCCAAATCTTCTTTATACATATATATTGAATATATGATTTGGAAACACATTTTGTAGATAACATTTTTAAATGTGCCTGTGCTCATTGTTTTTTTTGCACACAGTTAAATGGTTTCAAGCATTTCTATCTAATATAAATAATTCTATTTGCTATTAATCATTTGTTTGCACACATTTAAATGGATATACATATATAATTTGTAAGTGAATAGTTTGCAGGTAATTTCATTTTTAAATCAGAACTAATTTGCACACTAGTATTGCTATCATTACTACACAGTTAAATGGTTTCAATTATTGCTATCTAACACTTATAATTCTATTTAATATTAACCATTTGTTTGCAGACAGTGAAGTAGTTACAAGTATTGCTGTTTAACAGTAATTATTCTATTCAACATTACTCATTCAATTGCACACAATTAAATGGTTCTAAGTATTGCGATAACTAACAATTCAATTAAGCCTCAGGGGGTGTCCTCGTGGTGTAATGGTTAAAACGATGGACTGCAGAATCGTAGTACGCAAGTTCATACTCCAGTCGCGCTATTACATTCACTTTCGGGCAAATACTCTTGGGAAAGGTATGAACCCCCTTATCCTCCCAGCTATGGGTTAAATAGTACCACTACTGTTCTTCTAGGAGAATGGCTTTGGCATTAAATAACCTAAAAAGAGTTGATATGCCATCAAACAAAGAAACCAAACCAATCAATTAAGCCTCAGTCATTTGTTTACACACAGTTAAATGATCAAACAGTTCTATATCAAACAATTCAGTTTAGCAGAGGTCATTTGTTTGCACTCAGTTTAAAATATCAAACAGTTCTATTTGACCCATCAATAGGACCCTATCAGGTACCGCCACTCTGGGTCAGAGTGGACCTGGGAGCAATGCCAATAAAGGAGTATTCCACATTCTCCAAAGTTCCAGCATTACTGCAGCCTCACCCTCACATTGTTTAGTATCATATCAGGACACTCATTGGGAGGGGAGTCTTACCCCTTGGCAGGGATGCAGTTGGAGTATTCTAAAGTGCTATAAAAAAATGCAATTGAACATTGAAAATATATTTGGCATTAGATAACCCATGAATAGTTAATATGCCCTGAATCAAATGATTATATTTTTAATTTTATTTTTACTGTTAAACTCTGTTTGATCCTTTTTATTAAACCACCTTAATTTATAAGATATAAAGGAATTAGATTGAAAAACTAAAACAACATATCTTGGAATTTTTTTTACTAACCTTAAAAGCATAAACTTTCTCTTTCAATGAAATAAAATGGAAGTTTATTAAAATTCAAACTGTTTAGTTGAGTTAATTTTTTATTTAACTGTTTGTTCCTGTTAGACAAGGCTGCTGGGTAGAGTTGCACTGCGATGGGGTTCCTTCTCCTCCTACCATTCATATTGGTTGCAAACAGAGCAGTGGGAGTTTGAATCTAAGGTAATAACCTGAGAGGCTCACAAGGAATGGTAGCAGATTTTGATTTATCATTAGCAATTACATTGTTAGTAGTCTTGAATTATTTTTTGTTAAATTTCTTTTCCTGTTCTGCCACAACAACATCGAACATTCTTTTATGCAAGGTTTGTTCTTATTTGCACTTTTTTCACTTTATTTACTAACACACATACAGATATATATATATATATATTGTAAGTAAAAGTTGGTTACCTTAGTCGAGGGTGACCTAAAGGCTCCCTTTTCAATAGCTACTACACCAAGGTGTTGGGAAGAACGCTACTCCGTTCCATGGATTGCTCCACTTTACCCTTGATCTGTACTCTATAATGCTGAATGTTAAGCAACCTAGCATCAAGTAGCATTTTTTGAGTCTTTGGTATGACTTGACCTGGGATTGAACCCTGGTCTCTCTGGCCTTTGGCAAACACTCTAACTGCTGGGCCAATGGACTTGTTTCATGTACATGCTAAAATAAGTTCGTAAAATTGGCAACCTTTGTCAAAGGTGACCTGAAGACTCCTTTTCAATAGCTACTATACGGGTGCTACTTAATTCCCTTGATTGGTCCACTTTACCCTTGATCCTTACCTTATTGTGCTGAGCATTAAGCAAGGTGGCATCAAGTACCATTTTTTGAGTCTTTGGTATGAGTCAACCTAGGATTGAACCCCAGTTTCCTGAACCATTGGCGAACACTTTACTCATTAGATAGAAAAGGACAAATAATCATTTTGAATAACTTTGTTAAATCAAAAGTGCTCAAATGCTTGACAGCAGATCAGGAATAAAGCAAAAAGCATTTAAATCTGACCTTCTTAGTTTATTGCATCATAGTTTGAGATTTAGATTTATTTTAGCATATATATATATATTAATGTAAGAAATGAGAAAATATATATACCCTACATTGTTCCTTCAACAGGGCTCACTATCTTGAATAGACCTACAGATAATTTGAATACCATCAAATGATTAAAATCCCTCTAAAAAAGTTAAGATCATTAAAAAAAAATAAAGTAATAAAATAACATTTTATAATTTAAAAAAAAATCACAGTCATTGAAAGTTCTTTTGCATAACTGACAGGTTCACGATGTAAAATGAATTGTCAGTTCATGCCCACTATCATTGTTGAAAAGTTGTGATGAACTAGGCTATCTCTTTATCAAGTGGATAAAAGAACAGACAAATACATTATTACAAGAACTTGTGTTTATTTTGGATTTTAGAAGTAAACCTTGGACTATTCTCATAAACTGGAAGATATGAGGTAATTTTTGTTTTTTGTTAATGGCGGAAAAGATTCTCAGGTAAAGATGAGAGTGAAATCTGCTGCCCAGCATGGGAATTAAACTCACAACCTAATCAGTCACCCTTCTTAGACTGGTTTAGCTAGTGGAGAAGTATAAAAGCCAGGGCAGTTTCTCTGTAAGAAGGACTATTTTCTATTACTTTGAGAACATTTGACTCTCCATACAAACTTCAGATCTATTCTTTTATAAATTGTAGCCTACACTATGATGTGATATCTGGCTTAGTGGTAATGATGCTTCAGATCTAAAACAATGCCTGAGTCTTAATATCATTATATCATCTGGTGAGTCCTTATAGCATAGTGGCTAATGTGCGTGACATCAAAGTAAGCAAGTTTGAACTCCAGTCATGTTATTAAGTTCACTTTCAGATTAAGTCTTGAAAAAGGTATAGGTTAAATAGTACCACTACTGTTCCTTTACGAAGATGGTTTTGGCATTAAATAACTCATGAAGGTTGATATACCATGAGATTAAAAAAAAAATCATCGGCACAAGGCTTGGTTGACAGCACAGACATTTTAAAAAAATCTTTTTGAATGAATTCATACCAGTTAAATCTCAATGGCTATTCAATGTGAGTAACCATATTTAATTGTTTTCTATTTTCCAAGTTTCAATATTAACAGTATAGGAATATATAGCTGTTTCTCATAATGCATTAGGCTATCTAAGGGATGAACCAAACACAGAGTATTTCGGTAAGGAAAAACAAAGTCTATTTAAACTACAATGACATACATTTATACACATATATAATATACATAATGAAACATGAATAAACTGTTCCCAAATATAGAAAGTACAAAGGCTATTCCATAGAACTAGAAGTGCTACAAGGCAGTGGGTAAAAACTTACATTTCTTATGGTGTTAAGAAAAGGTTCACATAAGAAAATTTGCACGAGTGTGCTGCTCAAATAGTGGAGACAAAAGAGAGGGGTCCTCTCCACCTGGTGTCTGCTACCAAAAAGATTTAGAACTCACATCTCGAAAAGTCACATGACCAATGGTCACATGATTGTCAGAAGCTCCACCCATGATTTTTGAAAAGGGAGACCACTGTTTAGTTCCCCAACAGCAGTAATGCATCTATTGATACTCTGACACTGAATAGACTGAAAGTAAAGATGAGATAAACTCATGGAAACATTTAAGACGTTTAATGAATACATGTAATAAAAAATATAACAAATGTTGCAGCAATAGGTTCCATGTCGAAAACAAATGAATTATATATATCACCCGAGAACAAAAGGAATGTAAAGAGAAATACAAAAATAGTGAAAAGGTCTGAGAATTACCTTGTTGGAGTTGGAGACAAAGGTCTCTTTTCTGTTCAATGAACAGTGGTTAAAATCAGGTCCACATCACTCCATAAGTGAAGGGTGAAACTTATGAGGTCTCATCCATTCAATGACCAGTGGCAAAAGAGCAAGTTCTAAGGAGCTGAATTTACATGTGACCGACAGATACGTTTATGGGGTATCAAGGATATTTTTAGTTGCTGTTTGCTATCTTCCATTTTGGGTTTCTCTCGTTTTATACCTCTATGTTATTTTGCTGGTTTGACTTCTTGGTCTATGAAGGCTGTAAAGGAATTATAGGAAAAGAAGACAGGAGGTCAAGATAACTTTTATATTTTGACTTAATTTGCTGTGTTCAACAAAGACTCAGTGGGTGAGGAAATTATTCTTGAATCCAAATGAAATGGGTACGTCTCCCAGACAAGGTGTTAAAATGTGTTAGTTGTTCTTGCGTATATATGTCCATATTTGGTGTTTAAGGTGTTAACAATGTGTTAGACGCTTTGGGGGAGATAAGTCCATTATTTTGTTTTCAGTTGTAGTTGTTAAGTCCATTATATGGTGTCTCAGTTGTGATTTTGATGAGTCCATTATTTGGTGTTTTTAGTCGTAGTTCATTGGTAAAAGAGACGGCTGCTACAAGTGGATAGGTTAACCTAAAGACAGACGTGGTTGGCCTCCCACCAGCAGCAAAAAAGATTTTAGTGTTGTCACTTTGCCAGCCACTGCTGAAAGAGGACGAGTTTCTTCTTTTTATCAAGAGGGTTCTTTTTTTCCGCATGTGTCACTGCATTTCTTTGTCTGGGGCTTTTGGGAGTTTCTGAATTTTTTATATTTTAAGCCACGCCCCCAATCAAAAGAAGACAATTATTTGTCTACCTGCACGTTTATAAAATTGTCATTTACTTTGCTACGCTTAATTTAACATTAGGTCAGAACAATGGGACATTCAGTGAAGATCGAACTCACTATCAATAAACTGCTCGCTAACCATTAAATAAAATACATATTATTCTTTTTGAATATAAATGTGGTTCAAAGCCTAAAAATGGAAAGTGAGGGTTAGTCTTTAATATCCTATCATTAACTTACCATAAATTGCGACTTATTAGTTGACATTTTTTAAATTTTAGCTCGGCCGTATAAGTTATATGAATAGTTTTGTAGAGGTTTTTTCAGGCTTAATTTGTCGACTTATATACCGCATGATCTAAGTTTGGCTTAGTTGTAGCACAAGGCCATAAGTGGGGAGCCCCAGTGAGAACTGAACTTTCTAACAATAATCTGCTAAGCTAATCATTATACTAAACAAAACGCCCAAGCATGTGGATGAAATTATATAGAATAAAATTTACCCGGAACACATATCATTTGACACCGTCCATTTCCTATTAATTCATTTTCATGTGAATTCATTTTTTAAACATTTTTTTTCTTAGAACTTTTCATCTGAGGGATGTGATTTATATTCTGAAGGAAAGAAAAAAAATGTATTGACAAAAAAAAAAAAAGAAAAAAAAAAAAGAAAGAGAATAAAGAGGTAAGTTTATTTGGGCATTTTTAGAATCGTGGTATATTTTTTTCTGCTTATTGTGCAGGTCTGGATTTATATTATATTCTTTGCTTCGGTAACAAAAATAAATAAAACATCAGTTGAATTTCTATGTCTTTTTTTTCTTTTTCAAGATTCCAAATGCCTTAATTATTTGTGTATAACACACCCTTAAATTTGGACTACGAAATTCTGGGGGGAAAAATTCTTGTGTATGATAAGTACTTACGTTTTAGAATTTGTAGTAGCTAAATTTAAAATTCGTTCAACTTTTATCGGTTCGTACTGACTAAAAGTAAAATTTTATATCATGTTTATATGTCTTGAAACACAAAATTTTCCTCATCAAGTTGGCGATCTTAATTGAGGGTGACCCGAAGGCTCCCTTTTCAATAGCTACTACACCGAGGTGTAGGGGAAGACGCTACTCAATTCCCTGGATTGCGCCACTTTACCCTTGATACGTACCTTTTGATGCTGAGCGTTAAGCAAGGAAGCATCTAGTATCATTTTTTGGGTCTTTGGTATTTTGGTATGACTCTACCTGGGATTGAACTCCGGTCTTCCGGACCAGTGGCGAACACTCTACTCATTAGGCTGATGGCCCGGTCAAATACGCATGTTCACACAAAAATGCAACAAGCTTCCTGCTTTAGTAAGGTCACATTAAAAAAAAAAAATGAACAAAAACAAAATGCAGTGGATATTTCTCTGTAACAGCGTGAGATAAATAAGTTTGGACTATAGATAAAACTTACTTTTGGTCATTCCGTCTCGAATATGGTGAGGTATGTGTCCGGAAAAAAAAGTTAAACATAGTTTTTGCGTTTAATACGCACCCCTAACTTTTGGGCTGAAAATTCTGGAAAAATAGTGCGTCTTATGCACTAATGATTTCGGTGTATAATACACAACTAATGTTTGAGCTGAAAAATAGAGCGTCTTATACTCTAATAATTATGGTAAAGAGTTCTCGTGTATCACACGCACACCCAACTTTAGGGCTGAAAAATCTGGAAAAAACTGCGCCTCTTATGCACAAATAATTATTTTTATTACAAACTTGAATAATCAATGTTTTGATTTTTAAAAAACACCATAATTTATCATTTTTGTTTTTAATGAAATTTTCATGAGATTTTTCTTTTTTTTTTTTTGATATTTATAAATTTTCAAAAAAATCTTCCGATATGTTAAAGTAGTTTAAAGGGTCCAACCTCATTGTGAAAATGTTTTTTTTTTCCATTTTTTTTTAGAAAAATTTCTTTTGATTATTTTTGTTGCAGGGCTGATAAATATATCAATCCTGCCAACTTTTAGAAATGACTGATTGTTGCTCTGCTGTAGAAATTGATGGTAGTCCAAGCATTGTCATGGACTGGTCTTTTATTCCACATGTTCACTGCATCTGGTTTACTGCTAATATGCAATCATCCTCATGATGTTGATATGAATGTAGTTTACTGTCTTGAAAGGGCAGTAATGCGGAGATAAGACCTGTAAGTAAAAAGTAAAGTTGATGACTATTGTCGAGGGTGACCCAAAGGCTCCCTTTTCGATAGCTACTACACCAAGGTGTTGGGGAGGGCACTACTCTTTTCCCTGGATGACTCCACTTTACCTTTGGGACATACCTTATAATGCTGAGTGTTAAGGAGGCATCAAGTACCATTTTTTAGTCTTTGGTATGACTCGACCTGGGATTGAACCCAGTTCTCCCGGGCCATAGGCGAATACTCTAACCATCATGCCAATGTCCAGTTAGTCTCGAAAAGTTGGGTTGGGTTGGGTTGGGTTTAGTTTCATGGCATATCAACCCTTGTAGATTGTTTAATGCCAAATCCTCTACATATATATATATATATATATATAGTTTATAGGTAACATTTTAAACAAGCCAGATCTTATTTGTTATGCACAATTAAATGGTTTCAAATATTGCTATCTGACACAAACAATTCAATTTGACATCAGTCACTGTTCAAATGTCAGACAGTTCTATTTGACCCACAGATAGGACCCTATCAAGTGTTAACACTCCAGGTCAAAGCAGACCTAGGAGCAATGGCAATGAAGGGGTACTCCACATTTCCCAAAACTCCAGACTGAAGCATCACCAACAGATAGTTTAGTGTTATATCCAGGACACTTGTTGGCAGGTGGGGTCTTACCCCTTTGCAGAGATACCATCAGCTGATTGGGTGCCAAATAAAGACTTTCTAGACACAGAATGAAGAATGCTGGTTTCTTTTTACTGTAGATATTTATTGCTCTGAAAAAAAGTGGTGGGGTTAAGATGAATTTACAAAAGGAGCCTAAATTAGAGACTTTCTGATAAAAATTGTCTTGCTTTTTTAATCAATTTTAGAGGCTTTCATCTAATCTAGCCACTTCCTATGAAATGATATATTTTCTACTCTTATTGCTCTGTCAGTCGGGTTTAGAATATACCGACTGTATCCCCTCTAAAACCAACCTCTGACAGTAAAAAGAAATGTTTTAGGCATGACACTAAACTGCATCATGTGATGAGGCCCCTGTTCCACTAGCCTAGTTGGCTGGAGCTGTCGGGTACACTGATTGCATCTCTGCAGAGGAGTAAGACCCCACCAAAGAGTGTCCTGATATGACACAAAACAATCTGATGGTGAGGCTTCGATAGTGCGGGAGCTTTGGGGAATGTGGAGTACCCATTCCTTACCATTGCTCCCAGGTTCACTCTGGCCTGAAGTGGTACCACCTGACAGGGTCCTATTTATGGGTCAAATAGAATTGTTTGACATTTAAACTGTGTGCAAACAAATGACTTATGCTAAATTGAATTAGCAGAAATAGAACTGTTTGATAATCTCTGTGTAAACAAATGACTGATGTTTAATTGAATTGTTAGTGATACATAGCAATACTTAGAACCATTTAACTTTGTTGACTTATTTTTACAAACCATATATATCTGATATATATTTATAAATTGGATTTGGCATTAAATAACCTGCAATGGTTGATATGCCATAAAACAAAACAAAACCAGTTCCACTCTGGGTCAGAGTAGCAGAACTTGTTAGGGTCCCATCTATGGGTCAAATAGATTGCAGATAGTTGGAAAATTATTCATGTTAGATAATAATACTTAAAATCATATGACTGTGCAAATTATTTGTATCGATAATAATTACTTGAAGCTATACAAAAGATTATGATTGTTATTATTATTAATTGCTTAAAATACTTGGAATCATATAATTGGGTACAAATTATTAGTAATTGATTGAAATATTTGAAATCATATAGTTGTCAAATAGTTTTGTAAAGGTATTAATGCAAAGTGAAATACTAACATAATAATCATATATAATTGTGATTAAACAGGAATAGTTACTTGAAACCATATAATTGTTCATAAATTATTTGTATTAACATTTTTGCAAACATAAAATGATAAAAATCTTGCTCTGCCTGCAAAAAGGTTGAAATTGAAGCTATAATTGTTTATAGATAATTATTATCATTAGTTACTTGAAGCCATATGAAAAAAGACTGACCAGCATTAAATAAACCAAGAAGGGTTGACATGCCATTGTTGGATATTACCTGGAAGATCCTTTTGACATGCCATATAAATTGCAGAGGTGACATCACAGGAAGTGCACCAGTTTCTTTTAAGTTAACAGGTTGTTACTGAGTGGAAGTGTCATATAAATTGCATGGGTGGTATGCTGAAAGGAGGTGTGTCCGCATGCAACACGTAGGCGGGAGATGTGACCATGAGAATTTGTATGGGCATCCAGCAAAGGATATAAACCAGGGAAGATTTGAACTTGAGCAGAATGAAGCAGAAAGGCAGAGAGGTTTTACAGAAGAATCAATTTGTTGCTCCTGTGTGTATGCATCTTGGCCATCTCTGACTCTCTCTCACTCTACCAATAAATACATTTCAGGTAATAAAAGGAAAAGAAAACAAGCAGATTGTTTGAAATAGAATTGTTTTTTACATTTAAACTGTATACTTATACTTAACTCAATTGTTTGAAATAGAACTGTTTATATATATAAAAATGGATTTAACATTAATAACCTGATGTACCATAGAACCAAACCAAACCAAACCAGATATGACTGCTGCCTTTTTGTTTCTTAACCAGTGCTTTCTGTTTTTTATTTTTATTTTATCATTTTCTATGATCTTACGTGATATACTTTTATCAGATTGATTGATTTTAACAGCATAACAATCTGTCTGAGGTTATTTTATGCCTAGACGTTAGAAAATCATGTCCATTGAGCATTCATATTTACAGAAGGTTTTTTTACTTTGCACATGGTCCTGTCATATACAAATAATTTTTAGACTGATCTATTTGATCTCTAGACGAGACCCTACCAGCTCTGGTCAGAGTGGACCTGGGAGTAATGGCCATAAAAAGACACTCCATACTCCTCAAATCTCCAGAACTGGATCCTCACCATCAGATGCAGCTTAGTGCCATGACCAGATTCCTCTTTTAAGTGGGGAGGCTTAGACCCTTTTCAGAGGATACTATGACTGGCTTGACATCAAAGATGAGAGCAATAATCTAAGACATGAAAATAAATGAACTCTTTCATTTTGTTTTTCATGCAATATTTCAGTTGACACATTCTCTGACCCTCCTCAGATGTAATATTCATAAAATGATATCAAATAGAAAATTTTAATTTTACAAGTGCAGCAATTAATATTTTAAGAAATTTGTTGTCGGATGTATCAGCAAAAACATTGTGTAAAAAGCAAAACTGAGGAGTTCAAATGTCCAATTATTTTGTTGGAGGATAATAATGATAAATATATTCAGCAGAAATTTTCAATATTTCCCATATACTTGCATATCTCTAGTTTAGATCAAGGGTGCGAAAAGTGTAGCCCACGTGTTGCACGCAGCCTACAAACTCTGTTTTTATTGCATACGGCAGAACAATTTTTATGGCTAAAATCTTCCTAAAAATTTGGTAATTTGTCCTTCACCTGTGACTATCTTTCTCCTCAGAGAAGAATAAAATATAAATTAATATTTCAGTCACTTTCACTTCAAGATAAAATACTGAAATGTAAAAATAATCCAATTTTAAATACATTTAGAAAACATTCTTAATAAGCATGTTAGTGAAATCTAAATTAGCTTGTTTCAAAGACCTATTATGGTGGAGGGGTGACTGAGATTATATTAAATTACTCCCATATCAAAACATGAGGAATATTTATTTTAAAATGTGAGAAGAAGATTTAACAACTCATAATGATGTGAAAGGTGTATCTACGATGACAGTATCAGATAGCAATGTTTGAAACCATTTATTTGTGTGCAAGCAAATAAGCTCTGGCTTGTTTAAAAATGTTACCTTTAAACTATTTGTTTAAAAATCATACAACAGGATTTGACATTAAGTAACCTACATGGGTTGATGTCATAAACACAACCAAGTAACCAACATATTTACATTTTGACCTGAGAATTTTGAACTGAACCCTTTATTCAATTTTAATTTGGGTTACAGAGTTTTAAAACCTGATAATATCCATGTGAAATTATGAACTCTTGATATCTTTGCTTTAGATAAAATTTAGCTTTGTATTAAAAACTGTTTGGCGTATGCTTATTTATGAGTGATTGTTTGTTTGGGTTTTATAGCATATCGAACTTTGTAGGTTATTTAATACGAAATCCATTTTTACACAAATAAACAGTTCTATTTCAAACAATTCAGTTAAACCTAAGGACAGAGTTTAATTGTCAAAAACATTTCTATTTCAAGCTATTCAGTTTAGTCAAACAGTTCTAATTCAAACAATCCCGTTTTAGTATAAGTATAGTTTTTGTTTACACACAGTCAAAACAGTTCTTTTTCAAACAATTCAGTTTAGTTTAAGTATAGTTTCACTTTCAAAAACAGTTCCATTTCAAACAATTCACTTAATCATAAGTACACAGTTTAAATGTCAAAACAGTCCTATTTCAAGCAATTCAGTTTAGCCTAAGTACACAGTTTAGTTCTATTTGACCCATAGATAGGGCCCTATGAGGTGCTACCACTTCAAGCCATAGTGGACCTGGGAGCAATAGCAATGAATGGGTACTCCGCATTCCCCAAAGCTCCAGCATTACTGGAACCTCACCATCAGATTGTTTAGTCTCATATCACTTGTTGGGGGGGGGTAACCCCTCTGTAAAGAAGCTGTTGGTGTATTCTACAGCCCTAGCCAACGGGGCAAATGAGTGATAGTGTATAATATAAATTACCAAAACATGATTTTACTTAATATTGAGCTTAATAACTGCCAATAGTTATCTATCAAGCAAATTCATTCAAAAGAAAGACAAAATGTACAAAAATGTATTGTTAGAATTACTTATATTATTTATAAGATAGAATTTTACATAAAAAATACATATATATATATATATATATATATATATATAGGAATATATATTTTTGGTTTCTTTTCAGGATTGGCCCAATGTGGCATCCTGTTGGAGCAAGTTGTAAAGAAAATGGAAAATATCTATAATCAATAATAACAGGACAGAAATAACTTATCATCAAACAGCACAGATTCCCTTGACTTTCTCTCTCTCTCTCTCACCATCCATATTGATCACTACTCTTTTGCTGGTCAGCCAACACCAGTGTGTCCATGTGTAGGAGTTCATTGGTAAATGTCACTTATGTGTTCAGCATGTTTTGTTCATCTTACTTGGATGGTTTGTGAGATGAGAGGTAAGTGGCCGTACAGCTGCTGTTTTGTAGAATGCTGCTTCCAGGATTTGTTTAAAACAGCATGCAGGATCCTTGTGTAGTTCCCATCCAACTTTTTCTTCAAGTGTTTGAAATTATACGGTCATACTAATACAGCTATAGCTTGGAAGAATTTCAGTTTTATTTTATCTGAGAGATCAGCTTTCCATTAACCTATCAATAGCAGTTCATGCTTTACCTATTCTTATATTGATGTGTCTTTCAGTAGATGAGATATTGCTACCAAGGTTTAATGAGGTGACACCTTCTTGATTAAAACATAAAATTACTTGTAACAGATACATTTTTTGTTGTCAATGTCACCTATTTAATATGAGAGATTAAAAAAAAAAATTTGACTCTTAATCTGAGAGAGTTTTTTTCAAAACAAACTAAATTATGGAAACAAAAAATGATATAGACTCCCATAATAAAGAAATGCACAGTTTCAACTTAAAACAAGAATTAAAAATACAAAGGAAATATTTTTACTGCGAAATGTGCCATTGTAATTTTTCTAAATCTTAAATATCACATAAGTGTACACACCAGTGAAAAACCCTTTCATTGTGAAGTTTGCAAGTTACTATTCTCCCAAAGATCACAACTTAAAAGGCACATGCAAATACACACAGGTGAAAAGCCCTTTCATTCTAACATATGTAATTCAAAATTTAAACGAAACTCACATCTCAAAAGACACATGCAAACTCGCACTGTAGAAAAACCTTTCCATTGTAAGATTTGTGGATACAGCTTTGCTGACGACTCCAATTTTAAAGTCCATATACGAATACATACTGGTGAAAAGCCATTTCACTGTGAACTTTGTGAATCAAAATTCTCACGAAGTTCAGGTATGAAGAGACATATGCAAACTCACACAGGAGAAAAACCATTTACTTGTGAAATTTGCTGCTCTAAATTTTCAGCAACTTCAAATTTAAAAAGACATATGCGAACTCACACTGGTGAAAAACCTTACCATTGTAATGTATGTGATTCACAATTTTCAGATCATTCAAATTTTCAAAAACATATGCGTAGGCATACAGGAGAAAAACCCTTTCAGTGTGATTATTGTGGGGCAAAATTTCCGCAAAGTACACATTTGAAAGAACATATTCGAAGACATACTGGAGAAAAGCCTTACCAGTGTGAGGTTTGTGGAAGACAATTTTCAGATAAATCATCTTGTAAGCGACACATGCAAACTCACACTGGAGAAAAACCCTTTCAGTGTGAAGTTTGCAAGTTACTATTCTCCCAAAGATCACAACTCACAAGGCACATGCGAATACACACAGGTGAAAAGCCCTTTCATTCTAACATATGTAATTCAAAATTTAAATGAAACTCACATCTCAAAAGACACATGCAAACTCGCACTGTAGAAAAACCTTTCCATTGTAAGATTTGTGGATACAACTTTGCTGACGACTCCAATTTTAAGTCCATATACGAATACATACTGGTGAAAAGCCATTTCACTGTGAACTTTGTGAATCAAAATTCTCACGAAGTTCAGGTATGAAGAGACATATGCAAACTCACAGGAGAAAAACCATTTACTTGTGAAATTTGCTGCTCTAAATTTTCAGCAACTTCAAATTTAAAAAGACATATGCGAACTCACACTGGTGAAAAACCTTACCATTGTAATGTATGTGATTCACAATTTTCAGATCATTCAAATTTTCAAAAACATATGCGTAGGCATACAGGAGAAAAACCCTTTCAGTGTGATTATTGTGGGGCAAAATTTCCGCAAAGTACACATTTGAAAGAACATATTCGAAGACATACTGGAGAAAAGCCTTACCAGTGTGAGGTTTGTGGAAGAATTTTCAGATAAATCATCTTGTAAGCGACACATGCGAACTCACACTGGGGAAAAACCCTTTCAGTGTGATATTTGTGGCTCCAAATTTTCCCAAAAAGGAGGACTAAAAAGTCATTTACAAATACACAGTAGAGATAAAAGATAATCTGTTGTTCATTTCATTCTTGTCTGTAGAGTCTCAGCAACTCAGGAAAGCAAAATATTCTATATTTCCTACATTGAGACCATGTTATCTGAGTTGACAGTTTTTTTAATTATATTTTCTTTTCAGATGACATATATATCCTTTCTGATGTATAATTAGACTGAATTTTCAGAAAGGCTAACATTGCCAAGTTTGCTTGTTTTGTTTTTTAAATAACATTTGGGAAAGCTTTTTCTAAATACCTTCTTTCAAAAATCCCAGAAATAAAGCCGGAAATTGTAGTTTGGTTTGGTTTGCTTTCTTTGTTTAATGACATATCAACCTTTGTAGGTTATTTAATGGCAAAGCCATCTTTCTGGAAGAACATTCATGATACTATTTAACCCACAGCTGGGAGGATAAGGGGGTTCATACCTTTCCCAAGTGTATTTGTCTGAAAGTGAATGTAATAGCATGACTGAAGTTCAAACTCACTATGATTCCGCAGTCCAGTATTTTAACCATTACACCACAAGAACACTCTGAAAATAATGGATCAATTTTAAGTTCTTTTATTGATCCTTAAAGGCCCTTTTTTCTGACTCTTATGAAGAAAGCTTTTCAAACTAATATACCAAATATAACAGTGTTGAAAAAAAAGAGAATGATGATATTCTTTCTCATGTGTTGTTAAATAAATTAAGTGAGATATAAATATCTGAATTTGTGCAGAAAAAGAGTTATTTCATTCAAAAACAGGAAAAATTTGTTGTTACCTTTCCAATTAGACAAAAAGAAAAAAAATTATTTTATGATGAGAATAAACTGGAAACAATTTCATTATAGGAATACATTAGAAACAAGTTTACTATAAGAATGAATTAGAAACGATTTTACTATAGGAAATTCATTGAAAGGATTTTGATATAGGAATGAATCTGAAACAATTATAACATAGTTGAAAAAAAAGAAGGTAGTAAGAAAATTCTTTCTTCAATGTTTTTAGATAAATTAATTAAAGATATAAACTGTTTGGTGTACAGCTGAATTTGCTGTTTGACCAGTGATGTGAATAAATTCTAAAATCCTTAGATGTAACTATGATCTGCTTGTGTTTATAATTTTAAAACAATTGTCATAACTCTCAGGTCTACTGTTATCCAGAGTGATAATACCTGTTAAGGCCCCACCCATGGTTTAGATAATTCTGTTTGATTAAACCAACTTTGAACTATATTTGATTGCTTGCAAATTATTTATATTAGATTGGAATAGTTAATTGTGAAGATAAAAGAATTTATTTGAAACCATATAACTGTGCAAATTATAGTTACTTAAAGCTATAATTATTTTCAAATGATTATTAATAGATAGTCTTTTTTAACTAATCATACCTAACTTAAGCATCAAATAACCTAACAAGGATTGGCATTCCTTATAACCAGCCAACCTCTCTTTCCTACTTGGAAAATACTATGATGAAATTTTGTTTTTATAAGTGTTACATCCTCTCTTCTCTTGTGTCTGGATGATATTCTTGATATTTTGGTATTCCTGCTTGTCCCAGACATCTTGATGAAAAATACATTAATGAACAAAAATTTAGAATTTGTCCTATTTTCCCTAATTGGTTTGTAAGGAATATTTTGAAGATAATAATTATAAAAAAAAAAAGGTATTGACAACAAGTTGAGGAATTATTGCGCAGAGACAATGTATTAGAATAACTAGCCAAATAAAATTAAACACAATGGCAAATTCAATAAGATATATTTATTCCATTAGCATTCAACTAATAAAATAACATAAACATAATAAAGTTCAAGAGATATACAGATAGGACTCATCTGGGGAGTGATGGTTAGCTTGAAGATTTGATTGAAAATTATGTTCTCTCAGGCTTTTTTTTCTGTTGTCCATTTCTCACAACTGCTTACACTGCATGTTTCTTTTCAATTGTTCATGTCGTGTTTCTCTTTCCAACTGTACATGCCATATGTCTCTGTTCAACTGTGCTCAAGCTATTTCACTCCTGCCTTCCAATTCATGCTTGCTTGGCAAAAAGGGGTATCATTCTTTTTGCTGCAGGAGTTTCTGATCAGCAACCTCCCACTACTCCTATCCCAGTGTGTCTACCGCCATGTCTATATGTCACAAGTATACTGTACATAAGTAATCAGCTACATTGACTACACTTATAGCATTAGAAGATGTTTGTGGCATAATGGTTATCACAAGAAATGGAGGTGCCCGTGGTGTAATGATTATCGTCATAGGAAATGGGCATGGCGACATGAGTTCAAATCCTGGATGAGACCGATTGCATTTCACATTGCACTAATACCCTTGGGAAAGGTATGAATCCAATTATTCTCCTTCCAGCTATGGGTAAATAGTAGGACAGACTGGGTTCTTCAGCCTTGGTGAGACAACAAGTCTAGGAGAAGGAAAACTCTGAATTCAAACCTGTTAAACTCTGCTTAAAAAATTGACCGTGTGTCATATCCTGCCCGAGCGGAGGGGTTGGTAAATATGATCACAAGAAATGGGCCTGGTGACTCAAGTTCAAATCCTGGATGAAGCTGTTTGTATATCATATAGTGCTAATACGTTTGGAAAAAAATCCAACAATTCTCTCTCCAGTTCAGGGCAAGTAATAGGGGAGTCTGAGCTCTTTAATCTTTGTATGTCAATCAGTCTCGGAAAAGGAAAACTCTGAATTCAAACCTGTTAAACTCCACTTGCAAATTGACCTTGTGCCACATTCTGCTCTTGTGAAAGATTTGAGTAAATATTTATAACAGTAGGTAGAACACAAATTAGTATAACATGATTCTAAACTGATATGTACACTTATATTATGAAAATTTAGTCAAAGTTTTGATAACTGATATGATTGTGTCATTTCTGCTGTATTTAAATTTGACTTTAGGGAATTTTTTATTTTCAAGACAAATCTTCTATATACAAGCGATGTCCAAAAGGTAAGGTACAGATAGACATAAATTAACCAGAATTAAAGCATTATAAAAGTTATAAACACAAAACAACAGGAGATATTCGATACTTCTTGTAACAGCCACAAGGGTGTTTCAGCAAAGTTTCAAAAATAGAACCTGACTACCAGATAAAGTTTAGTGTCATGTTCAGACACATTTTCAAGTAGAATTTATGCAGAAAACTTTTAAATTACATATACAGAAGTATTCAAGTAATAAAAAGGGTTGAGGTGCAGTAAGACTAACCAACCTAATTTAACCTTTTAAGTGAAAGACTTCTCAACTGAAATTTCTGTATTCTACTTATTTGAAAAGCTTATACCTAAATATCTTTTCTAACAAAGCTCTGGATCCAGTTTGCTGGGGCTATAGAATACATCTCTGCAGATGGGTAAGATCCCCACAATGATATGACATTAAACCATAAAATGGTGAGGTTTCAGTAATGCTTTGGGGAATATGGAGTGCACCTTCATTACCATCACTCCCAGGTCCACTCTGACCCAGAGTGGTACCACCTGATTGGTTCCTATCTATGGGTCAAATAAAACTATTTGAAATTTAAACTATATGCAAACAAATAACTTCTGCTAAATTGAATTGTTAGAAATAGAACTGTTTGATCACTTAATTGTCTGTGAATAAATGACTGAGACTTTATTGAATTGTTAGTAATACATAACAATGCAAATGAATGATTAATGTTGAATAAAATGATTAGTGTTTAATAGCAATCCTTGTAATCACTTTACTATCTGCAAATAAATGGTTGATATTGTTATAGTGTTAGATAGCAATAATTGAAACCATTTATAAGATTTAGCTAGGTGTTAATTTGTGGATAACACCCCATTTCTTATAATGCATAAGGTTATCCCAAAGAGAGTAACCTAACACAATATTTGGTAGGAAACAGAACAAGTCAATCAATATAAGACATTGAGTATGAGTTGAGAACTCAGTTCCCTCCTTAGGCTATACAAGAGTCCCATGCATTCAAGGAACAAACGGAAAAGTCCATACAGTAAAAAAGTGGAAACCACTTACTTTTCTGAAATATAAAGGAGGGAGGCTCCATGTGCTTAATGGGAGGAACGAACCACCACATCTGGTCGACTCAAAATGCTGTTCATGAAAGAGGCAGATTCCCTGGTTCACCTTGTCACATGACCAAAATAAACTTGGGACATGGGAGAGTTCCTCAAACACTGTGATGAGGGTGACTACTCTATTTAGTCTCCCAACACATTTAACTGCATAGAAACAATAGCAATACAAGTGTGCAAATAAATTAGTTCTACCACTTAAGAATGAAATTACCAACAAACTAATCTTTTACATAGTCGAGGGTGACCCGAAGGCTCCCTTTTCAATAGCTACTATACCAAGATGTAGGGGAGGGCACTACACCTTTCCCACTTTATCCTTGATCCTCACCTTATAATGCTGAGTATTAAGCAAGGAGGAATCAAGTTCCATTTTTTGAGTCTTTGGTATGACTCGACCTGGGATTGAACCCAGGTCTCCCGGGCCATTGGTGAGCACTCTAACCATTATGCCAATGTCTGGTTTAAATGAATGCAAACAAATGACTGATGTTGAATTGTTACTGTTACATAGCAAGACTTGAAACCATTTAACTGTGTGCAAAGAAATAATGAACAGTAAAGAGAATTATTCGTAATAGCTAGCAATACTTGAAACCATTCAACTGTGTACAAAAAATGAGGTCAGGCTCATTTCAAAATGTTATCAACAAAATGTGTTTATAACTCATATATATTTAATATATATGTATAAAGAGGATTTGGCATTAAATGACCTACAATGATTGATATGCCATCAAACCAAATCATGTATTTACTGTATATATGTATAAAGAGGATTTGGTAGTATTAAATAACCTAAAATGGTTGATATACTATAAAACCAAACCAAACAAAACCAAATCTTATACACTTTAATATATATGTATAAAGAGGATTTACTATTAAATAACCTATAAGGGTTGATATGCCATAAAATCAAATCAAACCAAACTCCTTTGATGAGTGTCAGACGAATGACATTAAACTGTATGTGGTGGTAAGGTTCCTGTTCTGGAGCTCTGGGAAGTGTGGATTATCCTTTCACTGCCTTTACTCCCAGGTCCACTCTAGTGGTTGTAATGGTAGTACTTGTTAGTGTTCCATCTGTGGATTGAATAAATCTGTTGGAAAATTATTTTTATTCAATAATAATACCTGATATCAAAGAACGTGTGAAAAAACTCTTAAGAAACTAAATAAAAAATGTAAATACAAACTTATACAATTCCATGTAGGTATAAAATAACTCCAGACTAGTTGACATGCCATTAAAACTAATCAATCAGATGTTAAAAAAATAATATGAAGGACGGACTTCAGCAATAAGTAGTCTGAAGAGGATTGACGTGTTATAAAGATTTTTTGACTGAAATTGTGGTATTTTACTAATTTTTAATTTTTTTTACCTTAATATCTTTTCTGACAAAGCTCCTCTGATAAGTGTAAAAAAAAAAGAGGTCCCTAACGATCAATGGAAAAATTTTAAAATCAATTCACTATTTTCAGCTTTATCAAAATTCTGTACAACAAAACTTGACATAATTAAACTTTTCCACTGACAACTACTTTACACATTCTTTATTCATGCACAATCATATAATATTTTCTCATCATTTTAGACAATAATGACTATGCAGAACATTTAAAAACAGATCATAGCTGAATATGATTCAGAAAAGGAAATATCATTTCATTGATAACTTTTCATTAATTATTCATTTCTAAAGAAGGAAATTACTTAAAAACTAATTTATACTCACCAAAAAGTGGACAGACAGACAGATGCTTCTCTTGCCATTGACATTCCATAAAGTAACTCTTCATGATGAGATTTTCTTTGATGAATGAAAGTTTAGGCCTTAATCCTTTTCTTTTGCAAAAAAATGTATTAGGGTCACCAGGAGAGAATATGCACCGTTTTGGGGCCTTTCTAAAAATATAATCACATCCATTATGAATACAAGACAAACTATGTGCCCTATGAATGCAACCGGTTCCTGCTAGATTACTGAAATTAAGCAGGAATGAGCCTAATCAATACTTAGTTAGGTGACCACTTAACCAACAGTGAGTACTGTAAACAAATTGAGATCTGCATGCCATCCCTAAGTGAAACTTTGTAAATAACATTCTACTGCAAAAACATTACGTCTGGGTGCAAGTATTTAAGTTTTAATGTAATAAAACATTAAATTATAAAGACTAACAAAACTAAATTATACATCTAAAAAGATTATACTTATTTCATTCACACTCCTTCCTTCCATTGATAAATTTTCCTAATTTAACTATTCAATTAAATTTGACTAAAGAATAAAATTATAGTTATTTCTTCTTGTTTATGGATTTCTTTTAAGATTTATTGGTATTTTCACTTATATTTATTAAAATTGAACCAAACAACTTGAAATCTATAAAACCAAGCAAATATTTATTAAATCAAATTTTTAAGATCAATATGCAAAATTGCCTTCCCATTCACAATGTAAACTGCTATTTGGTTATATAAATAAATACAATTACATGTTATTAGTATGTAGACAATTAAACAGCATTATACTTTAATCGACCTTTGAATCATTGACCTTGTGTCAAGCCTTGTCTGGTGGGAGACATAGGCAAATACCCAAAGCCAACAGCATTTTAGCTGGGCTGTCTGGCATTCATGCTAAACGGGCATTGAAATCAATGGCAGACTTGAGGCCGTAAGGCCCCCAGCTTGTGTGTATCTTTACAGGTGACTTTCCTCTGGAGTTGATTGAATTCAGCATATCGTTCTAACGCAGACTTCTGTCCCAAACTAAAATTTCTTCTTCAAACTTCTCTAACGCGTGATGGGCCAATCATTCGCTTTTCTTCTTCCGCTACCTTGTCAGGTCACGCCACTCAATTGACCAAGACTTCGTTCAACAGACTACAGGTCACAGAGTGCTGATAGCTTGCCCTTCTTTCCCGTCATTTTAATGGTCAGTCTTAATGCCTTTTGATTCAAATAAAGAAGGGTAAGGTAATTGACCTCCCCTTCCCTCTCTCTGTAGCATACCACGTCACACCTGAAAAACTCCTCTGTTACATTGCCCAATCAGTTAGGGCTGTAGAATACACCAACCGCACCCCAATGAGTGTCCTGGATATGACACTAAACAATCTAATGGTGAGGTTCCAGTGATGCGGGAGCTTTGGGGAATGCGGAGTACCCCTTCATTGCCATTGTTCTCAGGTCCACTTTGGGTTAAATAGAACTAAACTGCACACTTATGCTAAATGCAATTGTTTGGATTAGAACTTTTTGTCTAAATTGAGTAGCTTGAAATAGAAATGTTTTTGATAATTAAACTGTGTACTTACATTTAAAATTCATACTTATGCTAAACTGAATTGTTTGAAATGGAACTGTTTTTGACATTGAAACTGTACTTACATTAAACTGAATTGTTTAATATAGAACAGTTTTGACATTTAATTGTGTGTAAACAAACTCTATACTTATACTAAACTGAGTTGTTTGAATTAGAACTGTTTGACTAACCTGAATAGCTTGAAATAGAAATGTTTTTGACAGACAGTGTACTCATGCTAAACTGAATTGTTTGAAATAGAACTGATTATTTGTATAAAAATGGATTTGGCATTAAATAACCTGCAAAGGTTGATATGCCATAAAACCCCAACCAACCATCTTTCGCTACAATATTAAGCTACATTTTTGTTGCAGTAACTTGTTAGGGAGTGCCCGTAGTGTAATGGTTATCGTCATAGGAAATGGACATGGTGACACGAGTTCAAATCCTGGACGAGACTGATTGCATTTCTCATAGCACTAATACCCTTGGGAAAGGTATGAATCCAATTATTCTCCCTCCAGCTATGGGTAAATAGTAGGGCAGACTAGGTTCTTCAGCCTTGGTGAGGCAACAAGTCTAGGAGAAGGAAAACTCTGAATTCAAACCTGTTAGACTCCGCTTACAAAAATGACCTTGTGTCATATCCTGCCCGAGCGGAGGGGTTGGTAAATATAAGTAACTTGTTAGGCTAATTTGCTACTTACTCCCATAACACAACTTTAAAGGGATGGGGGTTGAGTCACTGTGGCATAATGGCTAAGATCCTGAACTGAGACATTGTTGTGAGTGAGTTCAATCTCCAATTGCACAATTACATTCACTTTTAGACTAATACCCTTGGGAAAGTTATGAACCCTCTTATTCCCCCTGCTATGAGTTAAATAGTACCACATTTATTCTTGCCTAATCAGATGAGGATGTAGAATACACCAACTGCATCTCTGCAGAGGGGCAAGACTCCCCCAATTAGTCTCCTGGATATGAGACTAAACAATCTGATGGTGAGGTCCCAGTAATGCTGGAGCTTTGGGGAATGGGGAGTACCCTTTTATTGCCATCACTCCCTGGAGTGGTAGCACTTGATTGATCAAATAGAACTTAACTGTGTAATTATGCTAAACTGAATTGTTTGAAATTAACTGTTTTTACATTTAACTGTGTCTAAACAAAACATTGAGTACTTATGCTAAATTGAATTGTTTGAAATAGACTGGTTTTACATTTAACTGAAATATTTGAAGGTATGAAGACCTTGAAATATACAAACTTTTATTAAAATGACTTAATTTGGCCTTAAATGACCTGAAAATGGTGGATACGCTGTAAAACAACCGACCAACCAAAACCAAACCAAAACGATTTAACTGTGTTATTGTAAAATACATCAAATCTCTTCTGATTCACCCACTTAACTCTTCACACATCTATCTACTAAAACACACAAAACACAGACTTACAGACATCGACATTTCTGAAGAAAATAACATCTACCGGATGTTGACCCAACAATAGCCAGTGTCAAACTGAGAAAATCATGGCTTCTGCACATAGTCTATTCAAAATTCTCAGAAAATTCTCAATTATAAAAAAAAGATCTATTTTTCAACTAATCATTTTTTTCCACAAATAATGTTTTCTGGAGCCATTGTTTGAAGTCAGGAATATATAAATAGGGCAAGCGGAGGTTACACGAGCAGTTGAATCACCGGTCATCATTGAGAACGTCACCTGACAACACCATCAGACCAGATCAAAGCAACTACTTGCCGCCGACCAGATAACTGCCTGTCAGTCGGATAGATATTCTATTTGTTTGTTTATTTTATTTATTCAATAAACGAAATAAACTAAATCTTCTTGTCAGTCTTATTTTTCTTGCAACCACATACTTGTATATAACAACTGTGCACAAAAAAAGAGCTCAGATTCATATAAGAATGTTATCTACAAAATGTCTTTACAAATCATATTTAATATATATGTATAAAGAGTATTTAGCATTAAATAACCTATAATGGTTGATATGCCATAAAACCAAACCAAACCAAACCACAGTTATTCTTCTACATGGATAGCTTTAGCATTAAATAACTCACAAAGGTTGACATGCTATTAAACAATAAAAAACCCAAACAACTTTAAAAATGAATGTTTTTATTATTAAAAAAGACTTAATTAAGAAGTAAAGGCCCATTTAGATCTTAATTCCTCAATTATTTCCAGGGCCTGAAAATAGTATTTTACCACTGAAAGAAGAGGGGGTTGGATAGTATGCCTTGTCAGTAACAGAAAGAAAAGAGTCTCTCTTAACTGAACATGGGGAATCAATTTTAAGTGTTGTTGCTGTCTTCTTCTCAATAGAAGGTGGACAGCCGAATTTCTACGCTGAAAATAACAGTTTCGTCAGTTTCTTCCTATGAATTCCTTTTTGTCTGCAACAATCTTCTTTAGCAGTCCTACATCCAAGCATGTCCCTTATTGTGCATCATTAAGACTCAAAATGCCCACCACCTGGTGCATTCAGGCAGGACTTGAATAATACCAAAATGCCGCATCCGGGTCAATCGCACTATGTGGTAATTTGTATGTCTGGCAGCATGTATGTAGTCCTGACGTCAAACACAATTCACAATCGGGAGGATGTGAGTTCAATCTCCCCAATCACCTGATCTCATTTTACACACCAGACATATCCGTGCACACTTTGAGCTGCCGTGTGCATGATTTCTCTTGCTACAACCACTTTATAAAATTTCTCTTGGAGGCTCTGAATAAAGGATGTTAATTTCATTATCTGCCATATCAAGAATCTTTCTGATTAGAAAATGAGATTTGGCTGAGATGCATGCCCACCCCCAATTATTCTTCAGTTGCAAATTGGGCAGGAAATTACTTTGTTCTGTAAGAGCCTTTCAGATTTTTTTTTTTACACTTTGACTTATCATGTCACTTGGTTTAGTCACAGAGGTAAAACTCATATAGCATGTCTGGGGTAAGAATAACCTGGTGGAGCCCATCCCTCTCCAGGTCTGGGTTGAATTCAAAGTTTTCCTCCTCCTAAACCAATTGCTATTCCAGACTGTCCTATTATTTACTCATATCTGGAGAGGGAATAATTGGATTCTTACCGTTCCTAGAAGTATTAGCGCTACATGGAATGCAAACAACCTCATTCAGGGTTTGAACTTGAGTATCCAAGTCTAATTACTATGATGATAACCATGCCTCCAATTTCACATGTATTGCCCTAACAAAAATCTTGCTATAGTGTGCTGTTTTTACTAGATCAAAGTTCCATGTTTACATTTATATTTACAAATAATGAGAATTTCAATATTACAGACCCTGATTCTTATTTATTTATAAATAATAATGATGATGATATTGACACCTAAACCTTGAGTGTAGCCAAGTCAGGTAAGACCTCCCTAACGATAGTCCTGTATATGACGTTAAACAATCTGATGGTGAGGCTCCAGTAATGCAGGAGCTTTAGGGAATATGGTGTACCTATTCATTGCCATTACTCCCAAGTCCACTCTAACCTGGATTGGTACTACCTGTTAGGGTATCTTCTATGGATCAAATTTTTAAATTATTTGTATGTGATTGGAATACTTGATACCATATAACTGTGAATTAAGAATAATTATTAATTACTTGAAACCGTATAACTGTGTACAAACAAATGACAATTATTAAATATAGATAATTACTTGAAACCATATTATTAATTAGGAACACTTGAAACTATACAACTGTACTAATTATTTAGTTTGGTTTGGTTTCTTTGTTTAATGGCATATCAACTCTTTTTAGGTTATTTAATGCCAAAGCCATTCTCCTAGAAGAACAGTACTATTTCACCCATAGCTGGGAGGATAAGGGGGTTCATACCTTTCCTAAAGGGTATTTGCCCGAAAGTGAATGTAATAGCACAACTGGAGTACGAACTCGCGTACTACGATCCCGCAGTCCATCGCTTTAACCATTACACCACGAGGACACCCCCTACTAATTATTTGTATTTGATAGAAATGTTTGATATCCTATAACTTTGTGCAAAAAAAATGTCTGTTATTTTATTGGATTAATTACTTGAAATCCTATAATTATTAGCATTCATTAGGAATAATCAAAATCATACAACTGTGCAAATTATTTGAATTAGATAAGAATACTTTATATATGGGAAAAACTCTTTCGAGTCAACTGCACAAAAAAATGTAAATATTAAAAATGTAATGAACCTCTAGGAATAAAATAGCCCTATACCGGTTGACATGCATTTATAATAAATCCCCCAGTCCTTTGGATAAACTAATGATTGTTTGAATCATTAGTTTATGCAAAGGACTGTTTGTTCTTCAGGACTGTTCCAATATTACACGGGTGACAGCGACTGTGGTACACCGTCTGTTTCCTTGATGTATGAAATTTCAGAAGAAATTCAATTTTATTGATTTAATACTTTGTGACTTTTCACATTCATCTGTTTATTATATATTTACTACGTTTAAAATATGAGGAAGCATTTTCACGGTAACAAAATCTGTGTCAAGAAGATGTTAGTCAATGATAAAATTGACTGTTATTAAAGGGGTGTCGTGTTTGTGTCAATTTTAAGTGTCGTGGGAACGAGGAAAAAATATTCCTGTCGTTCGTCTAGTGGAGATTATTAATCAAAGAAAAGTTTTCAAGAAAATAAAAAGTAAGTTGTAATATTATTTTTTTTTATTTCAATAATTTGGAATTGTGATAAAAAAAATTAAAATTTTTTTTTTTTTTTTTAATGTGAACGTTTATAAATTTGATATACAAACGAATTGAATGTTTTTTTGTTTTGCGAAGTGGGAGGTTGTAAATATTTTGAAATTTTAAAATCATTAGCATCTAAATTTTTTTTTGACTGAAATAAAACAGATAAAAATCGTTAGTGAAGTAATTATGTTATATGTACGTTTTAGAAACAATGTTTAGTGAATAATATTATCAATCGAAACCATTTTCTTCTTTTTTTTTTTTTTTAGAAGTGTCATAAATATCGTATTGAGGTTTTGATAGTGTATATATAAGTATGTAAAGTTAGCAACCGTAGTCGAACAACTCGAGGGCTCCCTTTTTAATAGTTAATACGCCGAAATGTAGCGGAGGGTGCTACTCCTTTCCATAAACTTCTCCACTTACCTTTGGTCCCTACCTTATAATGCTGAGTGTGACGCAAGATGTCAAATACAATTTTTGAGTCTTTGATATGACGCGACCTGGGGTTGAACCCATTATTTCTGCGTTAATACTTCTATATGATGTATGTATATGTGTGTGTGTATATAAATATATATATATATTGTGTGTGTCTATGTGTTTTTATGTACTTATATATGTGTGTGTGTATATATATATATATATATATATATATATATATACACGAGGATCATTAAATAAGTTTCCAGACTTTTTTTTAGTATGGGCACTTTTATTGATAGTACACACATGAAACTCTAGTCCCCTCCGGCTGCAATGGACTTGTTGTACCGTTCTAACAACTTCTGGAAGGCCCCATGGAAGTCCTCTTGTGTGAGCCTGCCAATGACCTTCGTCACAGCCTCTTTCATCTCCTCAACTGTCTCATCACAACAGCCTCTGAATTTAGGGAATAAGCAAAAGTCACAGGGAGCAAGGTCTGGACTATAGGGACGGTGAGGAACTGTCTTGATGCCCATCTTGGTCAAATAGTCTGTGACAAGGATGGAGTTATAGACTGGTGTATTGTCCTGGTGGAAATGCCAAATGTGTGTATGTGTATATGTATATATATATATATATATTTGTGTGTATATATGTATATATATATGTGTGTGTGTGTGTGAATGTATATATATGTGTGTGTGTATATATATATATATATATATATATGAGTGTGTGTATGTGTGTATATATATATATATATATATATGCAAATTTTATTAAACATAATAGACATTTTATGTCTACATATTTTCTTCTGGATCCGTTCGAATTCCCGTATTACTTTTATCGTATTCAGGGGGAATTGATTTATGTATTGTCCATAGTTGTATGTATCCCTAGTACTTTCTGCCCGACTTTGGGCCATCATCAGGGGAGAATCTATTACAAAAGTGATGTAACTTTTGTTTTAGCATATTACTACTGTGTAAGGACGTCTTTGCTGTCGAAGATCATGGCGTTTGCTTTTAAATGTAATTCTGTAATTAGTGCCAGTAGCTAAAGACATTTAAGTGCATTAGCACTGGTTTGAAAATTAATTCTATTAAGTGCTGTTTGCAGGTTTCTAATGTGTAGTGCTTCGAGAATCTGAAGTTTTTGTTTATTATTTTGATGTTTGAGTATTGTTGTGTTGTCGGTGAGAATTTTTCGTAATTGTGTTGTTGGGCATGAATGTTTTTTTAAATGCTGAGCTATTGAACTTGTGTCAGAAAGGTGCATTGTAAGTCTCCTCGACAGGGTAGTTGAGGTTACTCCCACTGATCCTAATAAAAAAATTTGGTCATTAGAAATAACTCCTCCCCCTCGATTGGGGTGTTGCAAAAAACCAACGTTATATATAAATTTAAATGTCCTTTAGGAGATTGTATCTCTGATAATAATAATATATATGTTGGTTTAACCTGTCATAAACAACATTAGTGGAATTTCTTTGCAAGCTATTGACACTTAACTTTAATTGAATTATTAGTTACTGTATGTTAATAAATTCAAAAATATCCACTTTATTTGATCTTAAAAAAACAATAGGTACTTACTATTTTTTCTTTTTGATTACATATACATTTCTTGTATCAGTATAGTACACTTCCTTATTTTTGTTTAAAATCTGATGGCATATTAAAGTTCATAATTTTTATTTAAAACCTAACTGTATATTAACAAAAACATTTTGGGTGTTCCAAAAGTATTGCCTCCTAATTATTTAAAAAAAAATGTTATCCTGGCAAAGATGCATAGGCAATGGTCTTGATAATGAGAAAACATGTTAACTGAAAACTATCTTCACTTTTTGTTTTTATTTTTAAAGAATTATAATGATCTTAGGTTATGAGATTATTTTCCTGTTTCTTTCCAGAATTAAAACTTAGAGTGACAGTCCAATCACCAAAAAGAAACCAAATTAAGATTTCAACAAAAGAAAAGATGAACACAAATCCTGGTGGAAAGTTATATCAGTGTGAAGTGTGTGATAAAGCTTTTTCTAAAAGTAGTAATATGAAAAGACACTTGAGAACACATACAGGAGAGACTCCTTTTCACTGTGGTGTGTGTGGCAGATCTTTCTCTGAGAATGGTAACCTGAAGAAACACATGGTAATTCATACTGGGGAGACTCCTTACCACTGTGGCATCTGTGAAAAATTTTTCTCTACAAATGCTTCCTTAACAAATCACTTAAGAATACACACTGGAGAGACTCCCTTTTCCTGTCAAATATGTGATAAATCTTTCAGCCGAATTGATGTTTTGAAAAACCACTTGAGAACACATTCTGGAGTAACTCCATATCACTGTGTACTGTGTGGAAAATCTTTCACTTTAAATGGAAGCTTAAGAAAGCACCTACAATCACATATTAAGGATGCTCCTGGACCCGCCACAGTATGGCAAACTTTTATCTAAAATAAATTTACTTTAAGTGCTATTTGATGGTGCAAATAAGAAAATCAGCTTTATTTAAATTCAACAAATTTTTTTTGTTAATGCTATAAAAAATTGGAAATTTTATATACAGATTTTATGATTTCTTTGATGATTTGACAGGAATTTTCCCTGAGATTTTTTCCATGATAAAATGATGAACTTAATTAATAATTGTGTCCCAACTATGAACTAACTTGTTTCCTAAAGTATTCAAAATAATTTAACATAAGTATATCTGGATTTTCTTAGTCTAATGCAATCAGAAAAGGCATAAATCCATTTCTTCCTTAGTTATTGGTAATTAGCAGTGAAATTGGAACCCTTTAGCCTCAAATAGCTACTAATAACCTGTTGTATAATGCTTGGAGAGGAAGTGAGTAGTGCCAAATAATTCTCATTGCCCTGAAAAGAAATATGAAAAGGAATTATTCTGTATGGCACTTGAATAGGTTATGGGAAATATTTATCCAGGAAGGTGACCACATCAAAATCTACCTTGGGTTCAATTCAATAGTGTGAGGAATATAAATCAATATTTACACATATAGTATTGGAAAAAAAATAAAGAAACTGAAAAAAATTGAGGTCTTAGAAATGACATCTCAAAGTCCTGATTTAAATCCAATGAAAAATCTATGGACTATATTTGATAGAAAATTTTAAAATTGCAAGTCTTCTAATAAAACTGAGTTATTTAACACAGTGAATGATTATTGGCCACAATTATCATGATCTTTGTTGATCACTTGTTGAAAACATGACAAGATGCTGTCAAGCAATTATTGATACAAATGGATACCAAATATTTAGTAGGATATAAATTATTCTTAAGTAGCATGTAAATTGCCTTAGAATGGACATCTCAAAGTTCTGATTTCAATCCAATCAAAGATTTATAGTCAGTATTTGACAGAAAGCTTAAAAATTACAAGTTTTCTTATAAAACTGAGTTATTTAATAGATTGAATGATTGTTGACAACAATTATCATATAATCTTTATCAATAACTTTTTGAAAGCATGACCAGATGCTATCAAGCAGTTATTGATTCTAATGAATACCCTACCAAATATTAAGTTGAACATAAATTATCCTAACTTGTCATAAACTATGTCAATCATCATCATAAAAATTTTATGTCATCTGATTGTATTTTTTAGATGGTAGCCCAATAAGTTATAGGAAATATACATCCAGGAATGTCATCACATCAAAATTTAACTTGAGTTTAATTATATAGTGTGAGGAATATAAATCAGTATCCACACCGACAGTATTGGAAAAAAACTGAAGACAATTGATGGCTTAGAATTGACATCTCAAAGTTCTGATTTCAATCTAATCAAAAATTTATACTAAGTATTTGACAGAAAGCTTAAAAGTTACAAGTCTTTTTTTTTTTTTTTTTTTTAATGAAACTGAGTTATTTAACAGATTGAATGATTGTTGGCAACAATTATCAGGATCTTTATCAATAACTTTTTGAAAGCATTAACAGATGCTGTCAAGTAGTTATTGATTCTAATAAATACCCTACAAAATATTAGGTTGGACATAAATAATCCTAACTTACCATAAACTACATCAATTGTCTTTATAAAATTTTATGTCATCTATGTTTTTTTGTCCAATACTGTACGTATAAAATTTGTTTGATATTTTATGGTTATGACATTATTTGAATATAGATGTATTCGTTATTGCAAAAGTTTAAGTATTGTCATCTAAAATTCTAACTAAAAGAATTGTAAATTCCCTACAAATGGAAACTGTCCCCCAAAATATTTTTAATGTCCTAGTGTGAGAATTTTTTTTACTTTATCATCATCTGTAATTGTTAATAGCATTAAATACCATTAAAATATTTAGGACATAAATAATATTTATTTTGGTATATTCAGTCTTGAAATTGTGGTCTCCATATTGTTTTGTTTAAGAAGCAATGTGTTATGTCTTTAACATAACAAAATAAAACTGTTACAGAAAAATAACACACTTGCCAAGTATTGGGAATAAACTAGGAAATTTATTTTTGTAGAAAATAAGTACAGCTAACGGTTGTTAAAATTAAATAAAGACATAGTCATTAAGAGCCTAGAAAAGTCCTGCGTGCCGTGTTCCTGGCATCATGGCAGAAGTGTCCTTTTCTGTATCCCAGCATACACCTATTAGCTGGGGATGAACTGTCCCTTGAACGGTCAAGGGGAGATAACTTAGACCCTTTATATGGTGGTCCTAATACAATGAAGCACTAATTAGAACCCTTTAGCTTTATAAAGTAGTTTAAAGCAGGTTTTTATTTGAAAGAAAAAAAAAGAACTTTTAGCTTGTGTGAAATAAAGGCAAATTTTCAAGTCATTGAAGAAAGTCCAAAACAATATTTTTAATTGATGAATAAAAAAGTACAGAGCACGAGAAATGATTGCTATGGTTTTAAATGAGTTTATTTCAAAGCTTAACAGCAGTACAAACTAAAATAAAGATACAAAAAAAATTATCTGTATTCCTTAACCCATTTAAAAAAAATCTTTTCTCAGATTTAGACAAATTAAAAAAAAGAATTACTCCAAAATGATGTAAAAATATGCTGAAAAATATGCTAAAATTTTTATTAGTCAGTTATACTTATTTTAACTAAAAAAAAAAATGACTGTCCTGTGGGGTGTCTCCAATAAGAGGGCTTGGTGTCCCCAACAAATATACTTGTGTCCCTTGAAACAACAGAACACCTCCTATTTTGAGCCCTACCTGTAGGAAAATTTGAAAACCAAAGAGATTCATGTCATGATTTTTTAATATCTTATATGCAGGTTCCATTCATAAAAATTGAAGTAAAGCAACAAATATAAATATCTGGCAATATAGAGATGAAATTTACATGTTGACTTATGATACTTATAAGGTATTGTGGATGAACCCAAAAGTGGGTTAACAGCATGCATCACCTAATACTGTGCAGAGGAACCTTATAGGTCAATAGGTAGGATTAAATAGTTCAGTCAGGAAACTACTACTACTACGACTCATCCATAAGGTTGGCATCTACTGATGAGAAAAATAGCCATCGAAAGATTACCATAACTTGAATTCAAACTAAACACTTAGACTGCATAATCCTTCACATGAGTCAACACTAGGCATGTTCCACTGAGGTAACTGCTCTGGCCTCAGTGTTTGAAAAATCAGCTAGAGAGCCCAAACCAAATTTAGATTCAAGGCCGACCAGCAAAAACTTACATACATCAATTCTGTACCAACACGGGATGCTTTCTCGAGCAATGCTACCCAAAGTGACGGTATGCATACCAATGCTGGCACACAAGTCATCAACTGCCGGTTGGTGGCAAGTTTCTATTTTCACATTATCATAATATATAGTATGCCAGGGTGCCTTGAACATACAGGAGTCCTGACACAGCTCCTGAGAGAGGCAAAGGAAAGCAAAGGGGAATTGACTGTATTATGGTTGGATCTCGCTAACGCCTATGGGTCCATACCACACAAACTGGTGGAAGAAGCCCTAAAGAGACATCACGTTCCACCATCAGTATGCGATCTCATTGCAGACTATTATAAGAATTTCCAGCTGAGAGCATGTTCAAGTACAGTAACATCAGAGTAGCAGACCCTGGAAAAGGGTATCATTACAGGGTGTACTATGTCTGCTGTCCTATTCTCATTGACTATGAACATGCTTGTAAAAGCGGCAGAGGTGGAATGCCGAGGCCCTTTGTCTAGATCAGGAGTCCGCCAATCACCAATAAGGGCTTACATGGATGATTTAACTGTGATGACGACATCTGTCATGGGAGGTAGATGGCTCTTAAAGGGTCTTGAGAGAAATATGACCTGGGCTAGAATGTATTTCTAGCCAGCAAAATCCAGGTCACTAGTATTAAAAAAAGGCAAGGTCATGGAGAAAGTCAGATTTACAGTCGCAGGAGAAACAATACCTACTCTGAGCGAAAAGCCTATTAAGAGCTTGGGCAAGACTTTCAACAGTAGTCTGAAGGATACAGCCACAAAACAGTAGACTATAAAAGATCTTGAGGAGTGGCTAACGAAGATCGACAAATCTGGATTGCCTGGTCGATTTAAGGCATGATTATTCCAGCACGCAGTTTTGCCCCGGATACTGTGGCCATTGCTCGTCTATGATATTCCGATTACCACCGTGGAATTGTTAGAAAGAGCAATAAGTAATCGGTTGAGAAGGTGGCTGGGCTTGCTGAGATGCTTAAGTGGTGCGGCTCTCTATGGGAACAGCAACGCATTGCGCCTCCCCTGCAGCAGTCTCGTGAAAGAATTCAAAATCACGAAGACAAGAGAACTACTGCAGTATACAGAGTCTGAAGATCCAAAGGTGGCGGCAGCAGGAATTCAGATAAGATCTGGCAGAAAATGGAGTGTGAAGAGAGAATTGCAAGTGGTGGAGGAGAGGCTTAGGCATAAAGCTATCTTAGGGTCGATAGCTAAAAGCAGAGCAGGATTGGGGTTTTTCCCCTCGACGCATACCAACAGTGCCAAAGGCAAAAAAAGATGCCAACTCATCCTAGAAGAAGTCCATGAGGGCGTAGAAGAAGTTCGTTAGGGTAACATGGTCGGTCTGAGTCAGCAAGGAGCCTGGACAAGGTGGGAAGATGAAGAGAAAAGATGGGTTACATGGTCAGATTGTTGGCGGCCGAATTTTAGTGAGATTCGATTTTTCATTAAATCAGTGTATGATGTGATACCGAGCCCAACGAACCTGCACATATGGGGGAAGAGAGAGACCCCCAATTGTAAACTTTGTGCTAGGAAAGGATCTTTACAACATATCCTTAGTAGTTGCCCAAAAGCTTTGGGTGATGGACGGTACTGTTGGCGTCACGATCAAGCACTCAAGGTAATTGCGAATGAGGTGACTAAAGCTATGAGGTCTAGTAATCATCATCCAGGAACAAAATTGAAGCAGATCAACTTCGTAAAAGCAGGAGAGAAGATACAGAGAAAGAGGAGAGAGAAAACGCACCTGTTATCTTCCGCGGACGATTGGCAGTTGATAGTGGATCTGGAGACTCAGCTGAAGTTCCCCAGACACATAGCTGTAACATCGCTAAGACCAGACCTAATATTGCACTCTGATAACACAAAGCAGTGCATTATTTGGGAACTGACTGTGTCATGGAAGGAATATATTACTCTCACTAATGAGAGGAAGAGGTCCAAATACCAAGAACTGGTCGAACAATGTCAACTAAAGTCATGGAAGATACATTATGACCCCGTAGAAGTTGGTTGTAGGGGCTTTGTTGGACAGTCTTTGGGCAGAGCCCTAGCAAAAATTGGTATAGTTGGGACAGCTAGAGTGAGGGCGCTGAAGGACATTACCAACACAGTTCTGAAGGCGTCAAAGTGGATTTGGCTTAAGAGATCAGAGCCATGGAAAAAATAAAGAGAACGATGGAGGAGCCAAAGAATTAAGACTAGGAGACATATTACACATTATAAGATTAAGTTAGGGTAGTCGGAATGTCTGGGGGAGGGATTGAGAACCATTGGCGTTGTGAGGGTGGAGATGGATATTTAAGCATTTGTTTTTTTTTTTTTTGTTCTCGGATACTGGTTATGGTCCGCTACTAATTTAAGGTTTTAATAAGTTTATTTGCCAGCGCCCACTAGTAGTTTTAGTTAATTGATTGAAACCTAATTGCAAATAGTTCATGGGACGAAGGGGGAGGACTGGGGGTAGGTTCGAAATAGTAATAAATTAGAATGTAAGGAGTTGAATAGAGTGGCGTTTTTTGTTTTCTTTTTGAGAAATATGAAATAGATTGGAAATATGAGCATAGATTATTGATAAACGAGGAGGGAGATCTAGGCAAATAAGTATGAGTTAATCTGTGGCAAATGATTTCATGAGCCAAATGAATGGGAGTTTTTCCTTTTTTTTGGCTTCGAATAAGGGTATAAGGTAAAAGTTAAAGACTGACTGAATAGTTTGAGTAGGGGCTTATTTAATGTTAGTTTGGAAGTATTAGTATAGGATAGATTTGGAGGGGGATTTGTGTAAGTCTTATCAAGAGTAAATCATGGACGTGGATGAGTCTTAAAAATACCTTCTTACCTCGGTACCGAATCCGGAAGTAGTAAGCCAAAACCGGATGAGGTAAAGATGGTATTATATACAGTAGAGGAGTGTGGAATGCCCTGTTTATCATAGGCTGAAGGACAGATGTCTATAAGAACGGCCGAAGTCCGGCCTTATTAAAAAAATTTTTTGATTTGGTAGAGGCACGAGCGTAGCACATCGCAATCAAGGAGGCGGTTTGGCTCTTCCAGAGTCATGCCGGGGTTTCTGTCGGAGCTGATATGATGCAAAAATAACCCGAAATCGGCAATGAAGACAGTTGCATCACTGAAGACCTCCTTGATGCATCTAGGATGTATGATTGAAATGTTATCTAAAAATGAAAATTCACAAAATCCTTCTGTATTTAATATTATTTTTTTTATAAGCTGTGATACAATACAATGGTTTGGTTTATTTGTTTAATAGTATATCAATCTTCATGGGTTATTTAATGCCAAAGCTATGAGGTACATACAATAAGTTTCCAGACTTTTTTCATATGGGCATTTAAAATTGTCGTAGACTCTTGAAAATTCAGTATGTTATTGCTATATATCTTATGAGATTACTGACCAATTTTTATGATTTCAGGTTGAAATCAACAACTACAGCAGCAATTGGAATACACCCTACTAAAGCCTGATTGTCACAGCTGGTGAATTTCAAAAATACAATCTGACACTTTAGAAGAATGATATGCAATAAAATTTTGTTTTAAACTTGGAAAAATGCCACAGAAACGTATGGAATGCTTCAGACTGCTTTTGGAGCATCTTGCATGAATTGAGCATCAGTTTTTGAGTGGCTTAAGAGATTCAAGGAAGGCAGGGAGTCTGTAAGGGATGATGAGAGGTGTGGGAGGAGTAAGGAAGTCAATACACCACAGTTGATTGGCCAAAGGGTTAGGGTTACTGTGTTGAGGTTTTAAGGGAGTTCAGGAAGAGATTCCGCCGGAAGAGGCCAGTACTCTTCAAATCGGGTCAGTGGCATTTCCATCAGGACAATACACTAGTCTATAACTCCATCCTTGTCACAGACTATTTGACCAAGATGGGCATCAAGACAGTTCCTCAGCCTCCCAAAGTCCAGACCTTGCTCCTTGTGACTTTTGGTTATTCCCTAAGCTCAGAGGCTGTCATTATGAGACAATTGAGGAGATGAAAGAGGCTGTGATGAAGGTCTTCCAGAAGTTGTTGGAATGGTACAAATGTTTTGCAGCTGGAGGAGATTACTTTAAAGGGGACTAGAGTTTCATCTGTGTACTATCAATAAAAGTGCCCATACGAATAAAGTCTGGAAACTTATTGTATGCACCTCGTATCTTTATAAGACAGTAATTGTAGAATTTAATTCATAGCTGGAAGAATAAGGGAGTTCATACCTTTCCCAAGGGTATTAGTCCAAAAGTGAATGTGACTGGAGTTTGAACTTGTTTACTATGACGTTGCAGTCCAGTATTTTAGTCTCTATATCATAAAGTTTCCCCTTTGGAATTTGATAAGAAATAGAAGCTATGCTCAAGCTCACTTGTTACCTGTATGTAGTGCATTGGGAAAATATCCTGCTGTTATATAACATTAGATAATTTGAGAAGTGCTTGTCTGCAGGACTTGCCAACAGGAAATCATGAGAGAGAGAGAGTCAAGAGAATCTGTGCTGTCAGCATACCTTAATGCAGATGACAGGATAGATTAATTTCTTTTTAAATTTAATAATATGGATTTCAAAACTAATTAATCTGCAGCAAGATATCAAGCCTTTCATTTTGCCTTTGCAAGATGAGTGATTAAAGCTGTCGATAATTTGGTTTTGAAACTTAATAAAAGAATTCTTATCATTTGGACTATGAAATTAAACACAAAGTTACTCTTTTAGAATGTTCAGTTAAGATGGAATAATTTGATGATAATGTTTCTATTTAGGGAGGAGTGAAAACTAATTATCATTTCATGGTTTGCTTGAATATATAGAAAATTTAGAGGATTAAAAATGATGACTGGCATGAATTTAGATCCCATAAAATTTGAAAATTGGACAGAAAATTGCTTTATTCTCTAGATTACAGCATTTTAGTTTGGTTGCGTTTTATGGCATATCAACCATTGTAGGTTATTTAATGCCAAATTCTCTTTATACATGTTTATTAAATATATATGATTTAGTTTGGTTGGGTTTTATTGTGTATCAACCCTTATATGTTATTAAATATTAAACCCTCCTTATACATATATATTAAATATATATGGCTTGGTTGGGTTTTATGGCATATCAACACTTGAAGGTTATTTATTGCCAAATCCTCTTTATACATATATATTAAACATATATGGTTTGGTTGAGTTTTATGGCATATCAACACTTGTAGATTATTTAATGCCAAATCCTTTTTATACATATATATTAAATATATATGATTTGTGAATACATTTTATAGATGACATTTTTAAACAAGAACAATTACATTTTTTTGGCACACAGTTAAATGGTTTCAAGTTTTTCTAACATGAATAATCTTGTTTTCTTGTAATTATTTGTTTGAATACAGTTAAATGGTTTTAAGTATTGCCATATATTACAAACAATTCAATTAAATATCAGTTGTAAGTACCCCTTCATTGCCATTGCTTCCAGGTCCACTCTGGCTAGGAATGGTAGCACCTGATAGGGCCCTATCTATGGGTTAAGTACACCTAACTGCATACTTATGCTAAACATAACTGTTGGACTAAACTGAATAGTTTAAATAGAAATGTTTTTGACAATCAAACTGTGCTCATGCTAAACTGAATTGTTTGAAATGAAACTGTTTTTGACATTGAAACTGTACTTACACTGAATTGAATTGTTTAATATAGAACTGTTTTGACATTTAACTGTGTGTAAACAAAAACTGTACTTATGTAAACCTAGCGGAATTAGAACTGTTTTGACAATTAAACTGTGTACTCATGCTAAACTGAATCGTTTGAAATAGAGCTGACTATTTGCATAAAAAGGAATTTGGCATTAAATAACCAACAAAGGTTGATATGTCATAAAAATCAACCAACGATATATTTGACTCATAGATGGGACTCTAACAGGTATTACCACTCCACTGCTTCAGTCATAGAATATACAGGCTGCTAATTAACATGTTACCAAAATATAGCCAAACTTTTGACGCACATTAGTATTTATATAAAGAGGCATTTATAATGGTCACACAACTGGATCTCATTTCAAAGTTATAATAAGTTATTTTGTTTGGTTTCTATGTTAATGGCATATCAAACTTTGTGGGTTATTTAATGGCAAAGCTATCCTTGTACAAGAACAGCAATGATACCATTTAAACCAAAGCTGGGGGATAAGGGGGTTCATACCTTTTCCAAGGGTATTAGTTCGAAAGTGAACATAATAGCATGACTGAAATTCAAACTATTTTACTTCAAAAGCTGCAATTCAGCACTTTATCCATAATGCCATGGGTAGCCTAGTCAGTTGGAGCAGCGGAGTACACCAACTGCATCTCCACAGAGGGGTGAGACCCCCCCAACCCAACGAGTGTCCTGGACATGACACTGGAGTTTTGGGGAATGTGGAGTACCCTGATGCTAAACTGAATTGTTTGAAATAGAAATGTTTTTACATTTAACTGTGTTTAAACAAATGACTTTGATTAATTGAATTATTAGTGATATGTAGCAATACTTGAAAACTTTAAACTGTGCGCAAAGAAATGATTAATAGTAAATAGAATTATTCCTATTAGATAGAAATAAATGAAACCATTTAACTGTGTGGCAAAAAATGAGCTCAGGCTTGTCTAAAAAATCTTATCTAAAAATGTATTATGAAATTATATATATATATACTAATATATATGTATAAAAAGGATTTGGCATTAAATAATCTATAATAGTTGATATGCTACAAAACCAAATCAAATCAAAATTACACTATGGGGACTCCTCTAAATTCTGTTGTTATGGTAAGACAAGGTGTTCTAACTAAACTTGTTTATAATTTCTGTCGCTGAAACCCATCAGTAGGCAAAATTTTTCCTGTCCTGGTATCAGAAGTTGTTGTACAAACTTGGCAGCAACTTGTCCCCCTCATAAGAATGGCTTGAAATTCCCACCTCATTAAAAAGCTGTCTGATAATCGTTCTTCTCTCAAGCTTCACACTCATCTCAGAATTACTTAATTTATAACTGTTCAGGATCAGACCTAATGAAAAAATATATCAAAGTTATTTCCCCTGAAGAATAGAACGAGAGTTGCCTCCTATGAACAGTGCATTGTGGAATTGTAGGGACTGGAAGAAAAGATACAAGTGAGGTGACAATAAGAGCAGACTTGAAATCAGCCATGACACACATGGACATGTATTTGACAGTTGCACACAAATTTAAAACAGTTTCTTTTCCAGGTCAATAGATATGTCTCTGCCCGTGATTAAATAAACGTCATGATTTTGTTGTACACCACGAAAAATACATAAAAATAAAGCCAAATAAATAATTTGAAAATTATAGAAAATTTCAAAATAAAAGTAATGTGAAAGTTTTTTTAAATTTAAAGAATGGCAAAAAATTTCATTAAAAAAAATGATCTTTTTTCAAAGTATTTTTTATGAAAAATTACTGTAGCTTTTTTTTTTTTTTTTTTTTTTTAAATGTAATTTCTCTATTGTGAGGATTCAAGTTGTTGTGAATGATTGTGTTTCACAACTACCAAACATTGGTCCTCACCTTCTTCTGATGCAGTTATTTTGTTGCTTCATCCCAGTCTAGCCACTGCATAAAATATCATTGGTTGTTGTATACCTGGGGTACCTGGACTTTTTTGGCAAGCAAGCTACTTTTAAAATGACCTGGTCAAAAGGATCTGTATTAAAAAATTCTAAATATATCTATTCATATATGTAGTTTACATTTTTAATTAAAGAAAATAGTTTCACGGTAAAAAAGGCATGAAGCTGATGATATCCTACAGAAACTATTATGAATGCAGATGATCTAGTGCTTCTCACAATACAGCTGCACAATCTGAATCTTAGCTGCATAGCCAGGAGCAAGCAGCAAGAAGCATTGGTCTCTATGGGAACTCAGATAATACAGTTCATTCATTTTAAACAAGGTATCTTCACATTAAATGGCAAACATCTGAAATTAGTAGACTGTTTCATATACTTTAGTAGCAATATCTTGTCTACTAAAAGCAATGATAAAATACACAGAGCAAAGACATGGATTGCTAGTGACAGGTTAACAATCATATGTAAATCTTATCTTCCTGAAAGATAAAATGGAAATTCTTCAAAGCTGTAACCATGTCAGTACTATTTTATTACTATTACAAGAACTTGAATGCAGTGCTTGGAGAAAAAGCTCAGTAGGAAGTACAAATGGATGCTGCATGATGTTTTGAACAGATGCAGGAAGCAGTACCCCACAAAACAGCAGCAGTTCAGCCACTTAACTCTCATCTCAAAAACCATGTAGATAAGACAAACAAGATATGTTGGGCACTACTGGAGAAGCAGGGACAAACTCATAAGTGGTATTCTCTTGTGGACCACAGATGAATTAGTGTTGGCCAACCAGCAAATACTAGGTAGTACTGTGAGAACCTACAAGGCGCAATGGTTGATAAGGACAGATAGAGTTAAGAGAAGCCATGTTATCCGCACAACTTGATGTTGATATGTTTTGAGTATACTTTATACATAAATGTTCATGTAGTAAGTTTCAAGTAACAGCAGACTGGTCATCCTGTTTGTCAATCAAGTGGCTCCCGCCAAAGGGAGGTTGGGTCAACATCTAAAAAAAATATTTTTAGAATGGTGTGTGATCCACCCACACAACCTATCCGATCAACATATTGCATTCTTTGTTGTTCTTACCTGTAGTTGGGATTGAACCTGCAACCTCCAGATGATTTTACTCCATGTATCTGATAGGACACATAGTGCAGTGAGTAAGGTGTTTAGTTGAAAAGTGCTTGTGTGTGAAATCATCTGGAGGTTGCAGGTTCAATCCCAACCACAGGTAAGAATAATAAGGAATACTTACTATAGCTTAACACTTGTACCTGGTCATGGTTAACAGAATTGGAACAATCTACCCTTGTGGATTAACGAAAGGGTTCAGTTTGAGGTTTGGTGAAGGCTTCCTTAATTCACATGAAACACCTGAAGAACATAGCCAAAATACTGAGAGTATAACACTTAAGATGCTGAGTGATAAAAATTATCTAGCTTCATCTCAGAAATTTAGACAAAAAAGCCTGGTTCATTGGCCTGAACTTCATTCCCTAATGATACTTGCATCAGAAAAATAAGGTCTAAAAAAAAGTTTGGTTTTGTGTTACCCTTATCACACTTTTAACCTGAACAACACAGAATCTTCATTTGCATTCACTCTAGTAATAACCATCTGGTTATTCTATGTGGATGTTTTTGTTATGAAAGCTGGAAAAAAAACAAACATGTATTTTAAACCCCAACAGAGTAAAAATAAATAAAATAACAAAAAGATTTTTATTCGAGAAATAAGAATTTTATTTTATGAAGTTTGAAACTTCAACATAAAAGTTTAGAGGTGGAAATTATTCCTTCTATTTTGAATAAAACAAAAACAAAAAACAAGGCTACTGAACCATATTTAGCAAAACAGTATTTTAACAAATATAAAAATGAAAGTTAATCATTTAGAACTGTGCAACATCATTTGTACAATTTGATAAACAGATAAATATAATCCCATTCCATTCCCTAAGAGAAAAGGCACAGATGGCATCAAATTTTCTCACAGCAAGTGGGGGGGGGGTCACCAGGTGAAAAATTAAAATCAGGCAGTTCGATGCTTATTCAGAAATAAATGATAGAATCTTGTACAGCACAAGATTATGGTAAAATACTTGACATCTCCAAATTTTTTTGTATCACCAAAGATTGTAAGCAGGTTTTCTAGTGGTTTGTAATTTGTAAGAAAGTTGGGTGTTTTTTTTCAATTTTTTTTATTAATAACTTTTTGTTATAATAAAACTATTTTCCTCATCTACATTAATTTCAGCAATGTACCCTATGTCCTTTTTCTAGTTTGGTTTGGTTTCTTTTTTTAATGGCATATCAACCTTCATGGGTTATATAATGCCAAAGTCATCCTTGTAGAACAGCAGCAGTCATACTATTTAACCTATAGCTGGAGGATAAGGTATTCGACCGAAAGTGACCGTAATAGTGTGACTGGAGTTGGAGTTTGAACTTGCTTACTATGATGTTACAGTCCAGCACATTAACCACAATACCACTAGGACTCCACTTCTTTGATTTTATGGTGTGCTATAATATGGGGTTTTCAGTGAAAGGTCTATTATAAAATTCAAATAGAAATTGTTTTTGGTTATTTGTGAAAACAAGTTCATGTGAACAGAATTTTAATTTTTTGTAGTCATTAAGACATAACTGTCAGTTGTTTGTGTTGTGTGTTTATTTTTTTTTTTCAACAGGAGATAATCTATTAGTAGAATGCAAGAGAGTACAATGCTGAAATATTGCAAATAAATAGAAACGAGGAGTACTATTACTAAAAATATATGGAGATTTCCAGTATTATGCCAATAAATAAAGCACAAATGGGAGTGAAGGCTGAAAAGTGAATTAATGTCTTCTTAAATTAAGTTAGACAAGTGTAGACACAGAGTCAATGGCACATAGTGACTGTCAGTTGCAGTATACATTTTTCAGCATATATATATATATATATATATATATATATACACTGCAGCTAATAGTTTCACATTTTCACAAACTGATGATTATGAAAATGTGAAATTATTAGTTGCAATATGTGGTTTTGATTTCTGTATTATACTGTTTGTGTGTGTGTGTCAAAGGCATTTCAAAATGTTTGCTTATATATATATATATATATACATAAAATATTATATATTACAACTAATAGTTTCACATTCTTAATTTCTTGATGAAATAGAAACATGAAACTATTATTTTCAGCAGTATATATATATATATATATATATATATATATACACACATGACAAACAGATGAGGATAAAGAATCATTTACAAAGCATTTGATAAATGAAAAAGCACTCAAATGCTGACAATAAAAACTAAAAGTAATTAAGATCTCCCTTTCTTACAACTAATTTTAAACTTTCATCTGATGATTGTCTCATATTCCATAGAAGACAAATGAAAATTATTGTTAGGAAGCTATAATAAGGTGGGATCTTAATTACTTTTATATTACAACAAATAGTTATGTAGTTTTATGACCCTGTGGGATTTACCTGATAGTGAAAATGTGAAACTATTAGTTGCAATATTGTGTTATACTGCTTATATATATATATATATATTAAAGAGGTTTATGGTTCTTACTTGCTCACTTGGTGAGTTAATGGAGGACCAAATTTTGCAGTATTATTAAATAGTGCTCAATATCAGTGATAGAGTTTTTCATAGAGAAACATAAATATATATATATATATATATATATATATATTACATGGTAGTGTCTGTGACCCTGGGTTTCATGCTTTCCACATTCACACAAACTGAGGCACACAAATACTCCAACCATATTTTTTTGAAAACCTTTACCCTTCTGATGAATGCTGAAAGTATGAAACCCAGAGTCACAGATACTACCATGTAATAATAATAATAATATATATATATATATATACACACAAGTTAGATAGCACAGTCAACAGCATTTTAGTGACTCAGTTTCTTGTCTTTACAATCAATAGATCAAGACTTTGTTTGCCTCAAAAGGAACCATCAACTCAAATGATGTAACCTATTTTTGAATTAATTATATCACAAAATCTGGAAACTAGGCAGTTTACATTATCTTAGCTGGAAAGGCAAGATGATGTCCCAAATCTACAGTGACACTCCAGTCCATGCAATCATCAAACAATGAGGAATAGTATTTATTTGGAAAATCAACTTAGCAATGTGATCATCAGTCTGATGATCACATAGGCAAAAAACTGACAGTCACCAAGTGCAATTGGCTCTATATCGATACTATCTTAACTTAGATATATATGCTCTGTCACTGATATTGAGCACTTTTTATTTATATAACCAACTAAATTATATATATATATATATATATATATATATATATATATATATATATATATATATGTGTGTGTGTATTTGGGCAGCATTTCTTCGCTAATATATATTTGATTAAACATATTAGACATCTTTTGTCAACATATTTTTGTATTTATCCTTTCAAGTAGCCACATTGATTTTATGATATATGGCAGGAATTGGTTGATAAACCTCCCATATTTAATTGGTTCCTTAGTACTTTCTGCTCAACATGGGCCATCATAAGAGGTGTGTATATTGTAAAAGTGATGTGACTTTTGCACGTACATTACCACTTTGTAAGAATTGAGTTTTTATTGTTTAAACCGGTGTGTTGTAGTAGCATTTATATTTAAATTTTGTTTTATAAATAGCAGCAGTAGCTAAAGACATTTAAGTACATTAGTACTGGATTTGAAATTAACTATTGAGTTTAGGTTGTTTCTTTCTGATGTGGAGCACTTCAAAAATCTGTAATTTTTGCTTGTTATTTTGTTGTTCTAATAGTGTTGTGTTTTTGTTAAGAATCTTCTGAAATTCAGTTGTAGGGCAGGAATGTTTTTTTTAGATGCTGGGCTATTGAACTGGTGTCATATACACTCCTGATGATGGGTTAAGATCAGGCAGAAATTACTAAGGAACCAATTAAATACTGGACGTTTATTAACCAATTCCTGCTGGATATCATAAAATCAATGCAGTGACTCGAAAGAATAAATACAAAAATATGTAAACAAAAGATATCTATATTGTTTATATATACACACACACACACAAGCATAGTTTCCATCATGAATGACATATTTATTTATGTATAGACTGGCATTGCTACTGGTCTATAGATGTAAGATGGAGGCATTAATTGCATAGGTGAGTTGAAAAGGCAGAAGTGTCAATCAAGTGAAATCCTTAGAAATCAATTGAGTAAACAATAAACAAAAAAGTAAAATAGGAAGCATCCAAGAAATCTAAGAAACAGAGAAAAAGAACTCAGAGTAACATGGAGAAGACTAAAGTTTACAAAAGTATAGCGAGAGAGGAAAAAAGGAGTGAGAGATCGAGAAATTATTTAGTGCAATCAACCAAACAGTTACCCATGAGAAAAAGGATATATTTAAATTTCTAAAATGCCTCAAGTTGCTTCTACACAGTTTCTCATTACTCAGTAGTTAGACCATAAATATCATTGCATATATACCCGATTGGAATGAATATGTCTGATTTTAGAGTTTATATTATAAATGTGAAAACTTATGCTTATAGTAATATTTAATCATCAAAATAACCTCCATTGCTTCCTAGAAGTTCATTCCATCAGTCAATAAGCTTATAAATGCAGTGCTTGTAAAATACTTTAGGTTTTGATGCAAAATATGAGACCAACCTATGTTCAACTTTTTCTCTTGATGTCAACCTAAAATCAACCAAATGATTCTGTAATTGCTAATTGAGAATCATTGCTTATATGACACTGTCAAGTACCTTTTTTAGACAGGCTTATTACGAGTGACAAGAAATGTATCCTTCATCATAATGTTAAACTCTGTCGTCAGTGAATCAGTCAAGGAAACAGACCTGTTCAGCGACCAAGAAGTGGATTTCCATCCAAAGTAGTTCATGTTGAGTGTATGGTGAGATATTCAAGGAACTCTCCATTACAAACAATAATCAAACAATTACTTTTAATCTCTATTGAAATCAACTTCATTTAAAAATGGCTGTGGACAAAAAATGTCCCTCTTTAGTCAACAGAAAGGGGGTCATCCCTAACCCTAAGACTCTCGACCTTGCTGTTTATGGGATTACAAGGATTTTATAAACATGACATCTAAAAGCTTGTTGACAGATAAAATGGGGCTAGGAAGCATTCATTCCAAACTGACATATATATATATATATATATAAAAAACAGACAATTTTTATCATTGCATCATTCATGTTTCAAAGTGTTAAAGGCATTTTAAATGTTTTTCTCTTAAGTTGTAAGTTATTTTCTTGATTGTCAGTTATTTTGCTTCAATAAACATATCAACAAAATATAAATTTTGAAATCTTTTTAAAAATTATATAAACACTATGATCAACAATATCAAAATATTGGACTTTTCATTATTTCTTTCTTGATAATGAACAATCACAGTTGAAAGTACTTGACTCTATACTTTTATAACAGTTCTTACATAATTTTAATCTTTTACCGAGACAACATATTTGAAAAATAAGAAAAGCTTATAAAAAAAAGTATAATAGTTTCAAGCTGTCTTAAAGAAAACATGCTTAAAAGAAGAATTGCTGCCTAAGGAGTTATCAAACTTTTGTATTACCACATTGGCAGGTAATGACTTTACCTTTGAATATTAAAATCTGAATTATTTTTAGTATAAATTCTGATTCCAAGACATTTCAATAGTACTTTCTTAGCTAAATGAATTTAATTATGAAAGCTCTTAAAATATAATATTGCTTTTAAAATAATACTTAGATTAAGCACTTGAAAATATAACATATACGAGGGTGGACTGAAAAGTTCATGACATCATATCTGCTGTTGATGACTTTTTTTACCGATGGGATCCAAGCACTACAACACTAATGGAAGAAGTGTGTGGATCGCAAGGGGGGGATTATGTTGAAAAATAAACCTCATTTGGTCATATTCTATGAGAGCATCTTGGTCAGCCTATAAATTTTTCTGCCAAACTTCATATAATAAGTCATAGAAAATGTAACACTACTTTTAAAATAAAACTTTGATTAAGCCTTTGAAAATGTAACATTACTTATATAATAAAACTTAGATTAGTGTTTGTTTGGGTTTTATGGCCTATTAACATTTGTAGGTTATTTAATACCAAATTGATTTTTATACAAATAAACTGTTCTATTTCAAACAATTCAATTTAGCATAAGTACACAGTTTAATTGTCAAAAAAATTCTATTTCTAGCTGTTCAGTTTAGTCAAACAGTACTAATTCAAACAATTAAGTTTAGTATGAGTACAGTTTTTGTTTACACCCAGTTAAATGTCAAAACAGTTCTATTTTCAACAATTCAGTTTAGTGTAGTACAGTTTCAAAGTCAAAAACAGTTCTATTTCAAGCAATTATATTTAGCATAAGTATGCAGTTTAATTCTATTTAACCCATAGATAGGGCCAGAGTGGACCTGGGAGCGATAGTAATAAAAGAGTACTCCACATTCACCAAAGTTCCAGCATTACTAAAGCCTCACCACCAGATTGTTTAGTGTCATATCAGGACACTCATTGGAGGACTTTTACCCCTCTGCAGAGGTGCAGTTATTTTATTCTACAATCCCAGCCGATGAGGTAAAAACTTAGATTAAGCCCCTGAAAATTTAACATAACTTATATAATAAAACTTAGATTTAGCTCTTAAAAATGTAACATTACTTAAATTGTGCTATAAAAAATGTAACATATAATAAAACTTAGTTTAACCACTTGAAAATTTAACATAACTTATATGATAAAACTTAGATTTAGCCCTTAAAAATGTAACATTACTTAAATTAAGCTATAAAAAAATGTAACATTATATAATTAAACTTAATTTAAGCACTTGAAAATGTAACATTCCAGTTGTAACAGATCATGGGCAAAACATCTAAAAATGGAACAATACTTATAGCCTCAGGTAGTCCTTCCCAAACTTTGAATCAGAATCCCACTTTTTTAAAAATAAATTTATCATGACCATTCCTTATTTGGTAAGAGAAATTTAGTCCTTTCTCTGTCTGAGGGATTTTCACATTTTTGGTAAAATCAACATTCTAATAAGTAGCAAATAATGATCCTAAATTTAGAAGGTAAAATAAATTATTTCTCAGTTACACTAATACCCACTGAACTTTTGAAATTTGGAAGTGGGGGGCGGTCTACAGCTCCACTTTGAGAAGGTCTGCCCTAAGCTAAACCCTAAAAATAAAACATTACTATAACAAGACTAATCATTCAAAATATAACATTATCAGTATAAGAAATCCTAGTTTAAACCCTTCAAACAGATCATCATTGATATAATCAACCTATTGTACATTTTAACAAAAATAAGACTAAATCCTTCAAATGAGTATCATAAATTCTTTTCAAATTCTTGATTAAACTCTTAAAAATGGAACATTACTGACATAACCAACTTGAAACAAAACCCTTAAAATGTTACATAACTAATATAAAAAAAAAACCCACTATTTTAATTTTGCTTTTTCATCATTCTTCCTTAAATCTATATTTCTATTCTTATTAAATAGTTTGTTTTTCTAAAGGCATCTCATAACCTATTATAAAAAGGGATATTTTAGAATTCAGTATTTTTATGAAATAATTTAAAATACAATTCTTTTTAAATGCTTTCTTTTGTGAAAATATGATTATATGCATTTCAAATGTCAGAGTTAGATCGTTCGTTCATTTAAATGACATTTTAAATGGATCATATGTGAAGGACACATTTCTAGTGGCCATCACATCAAATCAGGTATTCTGCTAAGTTTATGATATCTTGCAATGAGTCAACATGATCCAGCAATTTTTGTTATAAAGGGATTTATTAATAAAAACTAGTAGATTCACCCACTGTGGAACCCTATGTTTTTATTCACCCAGTCAAAATTTCATTCACCCACAAGGGTCTACATAGACCACTCTCAGAAGCCCTAGTTTAAAATTATAAATTGTACAATAAATAACTATAATAAAGTTTTATTTATAAATGAGTCACAATATGACATTACTGACATGAAGAAATAAAAGAATAACATTATCCTGTGATAAAGGTTATGTGATATATAGAAGATTCATTCTTGTTGTAGAAAAGGGGGCTCAAATTCAAGGACTCTCAAAAGAACAATTAAGTTCTAGGAGAGAAGCATAGTAGACCAAAAGTGGGATGGAGGCAACATGATTTCTATCACTTATGATGCTCATCAGCAATACAGCTAATTTTCAGTTATCATTAAGGGTTTTTGGATTATTGTCTTCATCTTTATTATACAATAAAGATGAAGACAATAGTCCAAAAACCCTTAATAATAAAAATCAACAAGCTTTGTCTCAGAAATTTAGACAACTAATTTTTAGTTGTTGGCGACCTTAGTTGATGGTGACCCGAAGGTATAGGGGAGGGCATTACTCCATTTCCATGATTGCTCCACTTTACCCTTAATCTGCACCTTATAATGCAAGGCAGCATCAGGTACAATTTTTTGAGTCTTGGGTATGACTCAACCTGGGATTGAACCCTGGTCTCCAGGACCATCGGTGAACACTCTACTCATTAAACCAATGACCCAGTCCCTATAGAGCTAATATGTTATTTATTTTTTAGGGAGATATGTGAACTAGTACAAAATGAAGGGGAACATTTTTTCCATCTCAAATTTTCCTTAATTCCATTTTTATTTTTCGTGGAGTCCTTTTTGTTCATTTGATTGTATTTCCTGGATAAATTGCAATAAATTGTACTATAAATATTATCAAAACAGAGAAAAATTCAAAAGTTTTATCACAAATAGCAGATATAATTTCTGTTTGTTTAATGGTCTGCTCTCAAATATTTTCAATGATTTTCTATTGGTGTGTGTTATCTGTCATCTCAGATACACCCTCCTAATGCCAGTATGATGTTAGTTTGTTGTTGTATAGTGGCTTGTATCACCTGACTTCCGGTATCATGGAAGTATAAAAGACGCCATGTTTCTGAAGCACACAGAAGAAGAGAAGCAGAGACAGAGTGCTCTGAAGGACATTAGTCAATAGTAAGACCAACTTCGGACATAACACCAACAGCCAGAGACTTATAATACTAGTTGGACTGTACCACTTGAGTTAATAAATGATTAACTCTATTTCACAGTGTATCTTTTCCTTACCACAATACAATTATTTAATGATATATCAAACTTCTTGGATTATTTAATACCCTTTTAGAAGGACAGTAGTGGTACTATTTAACCTATAGATAGGAGGATAAGGGGGTTCATATCTTTCCTAAGGGTATTTGTCTGGAAATGAGTGTAATAGCATGACTGGAGTTTGAACTCATGTATTACAGTTGAGCAGTCAAGTGCTTTAACCATTACACCATGGAGACACCCCCAACAGTATGAGCTAATAAATCTAATTCTTCTTACATTATAAAACAAAACAAATTTTCTGTAATCCATCACAATATATCTTTGAAACAAGTTGATGTAGATTTTACTAATGTTCTTATAAGGAATGTTTTATTAAAGTTTCATTATCCCACACAGCAGTAATACTCTAAACCAAACGAGTTGATCTTATGCTGTAAATGTTTTTTGTGCTTTTATGTGTCTAACAAACATCAAATTCTTTCTAGCATAGGGTTAATTAGAAGTCATTAATCATTTTCAAGTGAAATTTCCAGCAGAGGGCTATTTAGAAGTCATTAACCATTTTCTAGTGAAATTTCCAGCAGAGAGCTATTTAGAAATCATTAATCATTTCCTAGTGAAATTTCCAGCAGAGGGCTATTTAGAAGTTATTAATCATTTCATAAAAAAATTTCGAACATAGGGTTATTTAAAAGTCATTAATGAATTCCTTGTGAAATTTCCAGCATAGCGCTATTTAGAAGTCATTAATCATTTCCTAGTGAAATTCTGGCCCATAAACATGTATCTATTATATGATTTATCTTATTTTTTGACAAATTTGCAATATTTCATCTTAATGTCTATGAAACACCCAATTTAGCTCATTGCACTGCATAAAACCATCACTATAGCAGATGCTTTATAATCTTCGATTAGTAAAATACATATTTAGAAAATATGGGACGAGCACTCAAGTTTAATACTCACTAATTACTTGGTCTATAAATGTGACTGTTGAATAAAAATTGCTTTCAGAAACTGGTATTTTACCCATGCCAGATGAACACATCAGATAATTGAACACCATCTTAAGAATTATATTATTTTTTAACAATCTATCAAATTTCATCATTATGTCAGAAATTTTCAAACAAGATAATTTTAGAATAATTGCCTTATAAACTCAATGTTCTGTCGAAGGTTATTCTATGCCTAGAACTTAAGGAATAATGTTCATATTTACATTTAAATAATAGCAAAGTAAGGGTCAAGTTTAGTATTATAATTACATCATAAAGCTAAGATTTACTAAAATCTTTAGGAATTTTTAAGAACTGATATGCTAAAACAATTTTCTGGTCTCCTATCACTAACTAAAGATTGATGGATCAAGTCTAAATAAATAGGTATATGATAAGGATTGTCTTTTAAAAATTCTGGCAAAATTTCAATTTGATATAGTTTGACAGAAATCGTTCTTTTGGCTTTGAGGATTTAATAGGCGTGCTTTGTTCAAAAAGTCTATTCTGCCACAGAAGACTCCTTTTGATCACCAAATGAGGGTTTGAATTTGGCAGTTGTTATAGCAACAGCAAAAATAATCTAGACTGAAATCAGTTACTAAATGCATAAGAAAAGTGAAAGAGGAAGTACTAGATGGAGTCAAAAGTTTTGCTATATTTTGGTTTGTGTTAGTTTGTGGTGTGTATACACTTAACCAAAGCAGTTTAAAGGTATCTGCTGTGGTTGGTAGTATCATGGTAGTTAGTGCACTGATTGGTTGTGCATTGCTTCACTCTATGTGTGATTTGACAGCCACACAGATGAATGTGCAATGTAGTCTAATTTGGGAATTTATGCTTTACAAGTTCAGACTGAGTTATAAAGCTGCAGAAGCAACTAAAACCATTTGTTGTACAAAAGGCGAAGGTGCAGTTCATAAGAGTAGAATATTAAAAAAAAAAAAAAAATGTGTCATATCCTGCCCGAGCGGAGGGGTTGGTAAATAGGATAACAGTAGAATAACTAGATAGTTTAAGCAAATTTGATTCAGTTGCAAGAACCTTAACAATCAAGCAAGGTTAGGTAGACTTAAAACTGTGGATTCTGAGGCCATTCTCCAAACCATACTGCCAAACTTGCAGAGTATAAGATTAGTTCAGCATCTTACAGTTCAATGTGGTTTGTTACCTTCATAACCAAGGCAAAAGCATTCAGAGCTGCCTAATTGTGCTTTGCATTACCAAAATACTGCAAAACTTTGTATTCACTATAGTAATACTTATGATCAATGCTGAGTGCTAAAAGATTAAATCTGATGTTTTCTTTCAATTTAAGATTTTAAAAAAAAAGTCATTTTTCTCTAAGCAAGAACATCCCCAAAATGCAATAAAAATTATTCAATACCTTTTTTTTCTTAATATAAGAAATAGGAAGGCAAACAGTTTTGTCTTTAAAAAAATAATGAAGATTTTTCAGTAAAACAGCATGTGAGGTTTCCTTTAAAATAAAGCAAAACCCTAATCAATGGGTTGAACTGGAAAGGATTTTTCTTTCGAATGTCTTTTCATGTGTTGCTTCATATTTGAGTTTTGTGAAAATTTCAACCCACAAATATCACAACAGAATGGTTTTTCTCCAGTGTGAGTTCGCATGTGTCTTTTCAGGGTGGAATTATCTGAAAACTTTGATCCACAAATATCACATGATACACGCTTTCCTCCCGTGTGTACATGCATGTGTTCCCTTAAGTGAGCTTTATATGAAAACTTAGTCCCACATATTTTGCAATGGCAAGGTTTCTCTTCACTATGTTTTTGTATGTGTATTCTAAACTGTGTATTATAGGCAAAATCTGAATTACAAATGTCACAATGGAATGGTTTTTCCCCAGTGTGTCTTCGCATATGCTCTTTCAAATTGGCATTTCGTGAAAACTTTGAACCACAAATATCACAGGTGAAGGGTTTTTCTCCAGTGTGTGTTTGTATATGTTTCTTCAGGGCGGAATTATCTGAAAATTTTGATCCACAAATGTCACAACTACAGGGTTTCTCACCAGTATGTCTTCTCATGTGTGCATTAAAATTTGAACTTTGGGAAAATTTCTTCTCACAGATCTGACAGTGAAACGGTTGCTTACCGGTGTGTTTGTAACTATGAATTGTCCAGGCAGCATTTGTTTTGAAGTGGGACCCACAGATCTCACAGTGGTAAGGCGTTTCACCAGTGTGTTTTCGCATATGATTTTTTAGAGAGTCTTTTCGTGGAAAATTAGACCCACAAATTTCACAATGGAAGGGCTTTTCACCAGTATGTCTGAGCATGTGATTTTTAAGAGTTATATTTTGGGAAAATCTGGTTCCACATATCTCACAGGGGAAGGGTTTTTCTCCAGTGTGTTTTCGCATGTGCATCTTAAGTCTGGATCGTTCAGAAAAAAGCAACTTGCAAATCTCACAGTGGAAGCGTTTCTCACTGTTGTGTATTTTTAAGTGATATTCAAGGTTGGATCTGTCTGAAAAACTGTATTGGCATCTCTCACAATTATATGTGAACAGGGTTTGTTGAGCATTATTTTCAATGTTGCAATCCTGACTGCAACCAGCTGATAAATTAGAAATATTATCAACCAGCTTCAGGTTAGTCTTATTTGTTATTTCCATGTTTTCAAAAATAAGCCAAGCAAAAGCTTGGCTCCAGCAACGACCTTCAAGTGTAAACCGAAGAAACAATTTAATGCAAAATGTAAAAAATATTCTCTAAATTCAGAAAACAAATATGTAGGGAATGCCTTCTTTCCGAATTTTTACACCTTGAGAAAATCTCCGACATGTAACCTGGTGTGTTCTGAAGATTATGGAACATTCCATACGTAGGCTTCTGGATTTTGCTGGCAATTATTGGAGAACATCACAAAATGTGTCATTAAAATATTTGTTAACACAACAGACAAACCTGTAAAGAATAAAAAGAGTGAAATCAGGATTTATTTATACAACCTGAGCTAAGAAAATCCTACTCATTATTAAAAAAAACAAAAACAAAAACAAACCTTAATTTTAAAGAATATTAACCAATTAATGGATTATCCCAAGAATAAATTGTTTTTTTGTTATTTTATTGTTTTCAGAAAATCATGCCCTAACCTCCATGATGTTACTTATTTTGAGTATTATCATTTTTTTTACATTACCATAGTACCTTTAAAAAAAAAAAAAAAGTTTTTTTAATATAACGACCATTATTCTTGCAAAGGATCAAAGTGTAGTATCTATACATTATATGAGGTGAGGGAGAAGAAAGAGAATAGAAAATTGGATTGATATGTTTCCCAACAGGGATAGTATCATCAGAATGAATTTAGGATTTTATGAAAACAAAATCTCTAAATGACAGTATAAAGAAGTATGTTAATTTTCAATGTTTAGGTTTCAGTATCTTACATTTTTTGAGTATTAACCAGGTGAAAAAAGGGACCACAAATCAACAGATTGTTTGATTACAGCAGATTCTATACAGCCTTACCATACCAAATTGAGTGTTTTTTTGAGGGGATGGAGGGGAACACATTTTGTGTGTGTGTGTTTGTATATATATGTTTGAACTGAAAAGTACATAACTGCTGTTGTTGACTCTAAACCAATAGGGACCCAAACACTGCAATACCAATAAAGGAAGTGTCTGGACTGCAAGATGAACTGTTGAAAATAAACCTCATTTAGTCACATTCTGTAAGAGTATCTTGATCAGCCTATGGACTTTTCAGCTAACCCTTGTTTATATATATATATATATATATATATATATATATATATATATATATATATACAGAAGTTCACAATAATTTGGAGGATTATTGAATTTTAGTAAAACTTTTGATAATTAAGTAAAAAAAAAAAAAAAAAAAAATTTTCCGATAAAAAAGTCAACATTTTTTTGACATTAACCCATTCACCAATTTAAATAATTGTTGACAAATTAGAAGATAATTTTTACATTTCTAAAAGATAATTCATTGAATAAATATGTTTTGTTTACCTTAAAAAAAAAAAAGAAGTGGTTTGTTCATAAATGGAAGCCTTATTTTGGGGACTTTTTTCAACTATAAAATAGATTTTAGTTTCTTTGTTTTAATGACATACCAACCTTTTATCCTTGCAGAAGAACACCAGTGGTACTATTTAACTCATAGTTGGGGGGGGGTAAGGGAGTTCATATTTTTCTCAAGGGTATTAGTCCAAAAGTGAATGTAATAGTGAAACAGGAGTTCAAACTCACAATTAGCCAGTTTACTATGATGTCACAGTCAGGTATGTTAACCACTATGTCATGGAGACTCCTCCCAAAAATAAAATATAGTAAAAACTCATGACTGAGTTTACAATAGTACATGAAACAGAGTTCTAAATTTTGACCCTGTTTTATTTTAATTTACAATTAAAATCAAATAATATTACCCAACATTTTTAATGCATAGAGTCTTGTATTTTAAAGATTTCAGACTAACTTTTTTTTTATCACAGTCCTAGAACTGTACTGAAAAACAATTTTGAACTGTCCTAAAATCAAAATATTTTTTATTTTTTACTTTGTTATTATCTACAGTTCTGAATAGCATAATAAAAACACCATTAAAATGTCAAGCAAATAAATAACATCTACTTTGGCCAATTTAGTCACTGTGTTTTTTTTTTTTAAAAACTAAAATATCAATTAAACAATGAACAAGAAAAATCCAATATTTAGCTTGTGAAATAAAGGCAAATTTTCAAGTCATTGATAAATGTTCAAAACAATATTTGGTTGTATATATATGAATACAATTGCATCTTATTAGTACGCAGATAAGGCCAATAGTCTTAGTTATATAAAACAATTTTATCAATAATTAAAATTTGAATAAAAATAGAATAATGGAGAATGTAACACAAAGGAATTCTGATGTAATTTCATCTACAGACTGACATGACATCAGCATTATAATAAGTTGGCAACCATAGTCGAGGGTGACCTGAAGGCTCCTTTTTCACTAGCTACTACACCGAGGTGTAGGGGAAAGCGCTACTCCTTTCCCTGGATTGATCCACTTTACCCTTGATCCGTACCTTATAATGCTGAATGTTAAGCAAAGAGGCATCAAATATCATTTTTTGAGTCTACAATTCAATTTAACATGAGTGCACAGTTTACTTCTCAAAAACATTGCTATTTCAAGCTATTTATATCCTACAAGTAATTTTGATATTAAAAACAAGTTTTATTAGAAATATTTTACAAATTCAATGTAGAATACACCGATTGCTTCTCTGCAGAGGGGTAAGACCCCTCCCTCAATGAGTGTCCTAGATATGACACTAAACAATCTGATGGTGAAGTTCCAGCAATGCTGGAGGTTTGGGAAATGCGGAGTACCCCTTCATTGCCATCGCTCCCAAGTCCACTCTGGCCTGGAGTGGTAGCACCTGATAAGGGTCCTATCTATGGGTTAAATAGAACTAAACCGTGCTTCTTTCATAATACTGATTTTTGCATTTAAACTGCGTATTTATGCTAAACTGAATTGTTTAAAATAGAACTGTTTTGACATTGGAACTGCGTACTAGTGCTGAACTAAATTGCTCAAAATAGAACTGTTTTGATGTCTAAACTGTGTACTTATGCTGAACTGAATTATCTGAAATAAAACTGTTTGACATTTAACTCTGTGTATTAGGGCTGTAGAATACACCGACTGCACCTCTGCAGAGGGGTAAGACCCCCTCTAACGAGTGTCCTGGTAATATGACACTAAACAATCTGATGGTGAGGTTCCAGCAGTGTTGGAGCTTTGGGGAATCCAGAGTACCCCTTTATTGCCATTGCTCCCAGGTCCGATCTGGCCCAGAGTGGTAGCACCTGATAGGGCCCTATCTATGAGTTAAATAGAACTAACAGCATACTTATGCTAAACTGAATTTTTTTAATAAACTGAATAGCTTGAAATAGGAATGTTTTTGACAATTAAACCATACTTACATTTAAACTGTGTGCTTATGCTTAACTGAATTATTTCAAATAGAACTGTTTTTCGACATTAAAACTGTATTTACACTTAACTGAATTGTTATATATAACTGCTTGAGTAAATTGTTTTAAATAGAACAGATTATTTATATAAAAATGGATTTGGCGTTAAATAACCTACAAAGGTTGATATGCCATAAAACCCAATAAACCAATCAACAAATTCAATATAACAAAGCACTTCATGTTGTTATATATATATATATATATATATATATATATATATATATATATATATATATATACTTAACTCAACTTATTTATACCTACACAACCAAAATGGAACACCAGGTCAATTTTTAAGCAGAGTTTTCTTTTTCCAAGACTGGTTGCCATACCAAGGTTAAAGAGCCCAGACTGTCCTACTATTTACCCACAGCATATCAGCTAGTATATATATTTACATAACTCTTCCACACAGATAGGATGCTACATAAGTTTAATTTTTCAGCAGAGTTTAACAGGTTTAAATTCAGAGTTTTCCTTCTTCAAGACCAGTTGCCATGCCAAGGTTAAAGAGCCCAGACTGCTTTACTATTTATCTATAGTTGGAGAGAGAATAAGTAGATTTATACCTTTCTCAAGGGTATTAGTGCTATGTGAAATGCCTCGTCCACGATTTGAACTTGGGCTACCATGTCCGTTTCCTACAATGGTAACCATTACACCATGAGCACCTCAATTCAAGTTTTAATATCGGTTATTCTTTTATCAATAGACCGCTATAGTAAAAAAAAAAAGCACACTGGGAAAAATACATACAGGAGGATGTAAGTACTTATGTTTTAATGTAATGTAATAGAAGATTATATTAAACTACAAAAACAAACAAAACTAAAGATTTCAAATAAAAAAATTAGGAACAAAGGTGTATAATCAAAGAAGAGAACACCTTTGATGCTAGCTTTTCCCATCACTCCAGGCTTTCATTGCTAAATCTTTTTAGTTTGTTTAACTGAATTAGAGAGCAAAGAACAAAATTAATGGATTTCCTTTAAGATTTATCAACAGGATAATTATTAGAATAAACAAAACAATAATACCAAGCAAATATTAATCAAAATTAAGTTTTAAGATCAGTATGCAAACTCAACACTGTTAACCACTATTTGGTTGTATATATAAATACAATTGCACGTTATTAGTAAGCAGATAAGGCCAAAATTATCAATTATGTAAAACAGTTTTATCAATAATTGAGATTTGAATAAAATAAAATTATGGAGAACGTAACATAAATAAGAGAATTCTGATGTAATTTCAATTACAGACTGACATGTCACCTCCATTATAAGATAAATGAATAATAATGAACTATGTTTATATTATTATACTTAACCTTTAAAACCCAGTCCCCAGGACCCTTTAACTCCTCCACCTTAGACTCCTGGCTCAAAAATAAGGGAACATTTTACAGTGTTGTAATGTAAAGATGTACAAAAACACACCGGCTAAAGCGCCGTTTTTTTTTGTTTTTTTTAATAAGTGAAGTTTAATGAAATTTTTGGTATTCAAAGCAATAAAAAGTAAGGTTACTTTTAAAAGACATTTTTCCTTAAAATTCTGAAGACAAAATGTCGTTTTTTAGAATTGTTTTGTTATCATGTTCTTAGCTCTACTCAGTCATTTTGTTAATTTGACTTTCTGGTAAAAGTGGAGGTAAATGATTTTTACATGTTTTAAAAGATAATTCTGTGGACAATTAGATTATGTTTACATTTGTTATAATGGTTCGTCTATTTTGTTCGTATGGATGTTTTATTTGTGTTGTTACAAAAAACGGTAAAATAAGTTACAGTATTACTCTTTTAGGCACTTAAAAAAATTTATTCGTTTAAGGATGTGGTTAATGAAAGAAAAATTTTCTTTTTAGATGTTTAACATTGACATCAGCATATAAAGCTCTTTCACTCACTGCAGGTTACTGGTATTTCGCAAATTAACTTTAAAAAAAATACAAAATAAATAAATTTGACTGATTAGATAAAAATATTATTTGCATAATACTTTTTTAGTTTTTATTTCGTTTTTTTTTTTTTAGTGTGGTTTCTTATTGGACGATATTTTTCCCGGCGAAAGCTCACAAGTGAACCAATATAAAAAAAGCGTCACATGGGAGATAAACCTTTTTCGAGACCCTACTGATCTGAAAAAAAAAAAAAGACCAGAATTTTACGTTTTTGATCATCCATACTTAAGAAAAGGTGCGTAATAAATTATGACATTGCCGATAAAAAATACTTTTTTAAACATGACAATTGTAACGTGTTATGTTAAAGCCTTATAGGCAACAGCGATGTAAAAATAGAGATTTCTCGGTCGCCCGGGTATATGTACTTCAATGTAGTGGTACAAATACCGGTCAGTTGGATACAAAAACAACAAACTTGTTGCATTACCTTTTTTTTTTAATTGAATTTAAATGTGTTTTTTTTTTTTCATTTTAAAGATATCTTAAATGTTTAAAACAAAGCTAAATAAGTTCTACCCGAAACGGATTTATACAAAAATATTTCTCCAGGAAAGGTAATTGCTCTACTTAATAAACAAATGCAATATTCATTACACGAGCGAAACAATGAAGAAGGATTTTAAAAATATTTTGTTGAATTTTAAATAGAAACATACAAATAAAATTTGATAATTCAACTTCCTTTTTTTTGTTAAAAATATTACTTTTATGTGCATCCGTAGAATTAAAAACTATTCTTCTAGTGAAAAACATGATTAAATTGAATTTTTAAAAAAATTAACATTAATGAATATCAATTCTAGTATAAGAATTCTCACAAAAACAAATAAACATATACAATGTTTAAAGTACTAAAATATCAGTTCCAAATTTAAATAATGAAAAATAAACCATTGCTTCAAGTTTCAAATTTAAATTTAAGGTGTGGCTATTTTGATTTATATTCAACACAAGTTTTTCTTTGAAAAAAGAAAAAAAAAAAACTCCATAAAAGTCTTTATATGAAAACACTTTATAAAAAGTTAAAAAAACAAACAAAAACAACTTACCTTTTTTTCTCGACTTTTTATTATTATTATTTTAAAAAAAAATATTTCCTTTGGGTAACGAGGACCTCAATTGTAGAATTTTTTTTCTTTTAACATTTAAAAAAAGGAAAATAATTTCTGTAAATAACGATTGCACAAACTGTAAAGATTCCTCTTGTTTGTATGTCGTTGTTGTTTTTATACAGAAAATATCGAAGTAAGAAAATATACAAACAGATTTAAATCAACAACGAAGCACGAGGTGTAGAATGTTGTTTCCTTGTAGAGTTCGCTTGCCAAACAAAATGAGTATGCACAGGTGCAATACTTTAGTTGTCCCTTGCAAAGAATTAGACCTGGAACTTTCTGATCAGGTAATAACTCCATCAGCTGAGCTTAGTTAACCACAAGGCCAGGCAGTATGGGGCACCCAATGAAAAAAACTAATGAATAATGGACAGCGAGCTTCGCTTACTAACCATTACAGTACACCAGGATGCGAAATGTTGAAAATTAGAGACTCTTTACTACCGTATTACGAAACTTTATCTATTTATCTCCCCTTAATTGTTTGAATTTTTTTCTCTATGCTTATACTAGGAGAAATAATTTAAAATAATTTCTAAAAAGCTGAAAGAATTATTGAATAAAATCAAATGAAATAAATATTCTAACCATTAAAATATACATTAATAAAGGAATATGAAAATATGATTCAAGTCAGATTTTTTAAAACAATAAACCCGTTTTTTAAGGACTCTGTTTTTTCTTTTTTTTTTTACATTACTGCAAATACAACCCCATGACAAGTTGAATGTAAATCTGATTGAGACCTCCATACATCATGATATATGATAATTAGTTAGATAAA